>VDFB02156703.1:0-95021 GCA_007258455.2 Sequoia sempervirens | reverse complement strand
GTAAGCTCCAATTTGACCCCCATCTTCTATTTTTTAGCAAATAGAGCTCATTTTGAGTCTAACCATTGTCAAAATGAAGCACACTCAACTCTTCTCTTTGTATTTAAATGTTTAAATCAAAAACCCCCAAGTGTTTTTTATGATTTTGTGAAGAAAAGACTCTTCAGGCCACCACTATGAAGAGAAAACTTGGGGTTTGATACATTTTCTACTTTTTTTCAAATATCTCTATGATATTTCCTCTTTCAAAACTTCTGTATTTGAAATTTCTAACAAACCGAGAGTGGGTTTTCTGAATTTTGACAAAAGAACCACATTTTGTCAAGGAAATGAATACCTTCAGCCCATGGCCAAGAATGTGAAATTGGTTTTACTTTATTTCATTGTTTTCTACAGAGGGTTTGAAATATTCTCATGGGTCTTTCTGAAAACAAAAAATCCATGATATTCCATTTGAATGTCTTTGTATTTGAACTTTTAACATAAACCCGAATGGGTTTTGCATCTTGAGAAGAGAAACCAGATTTTTCACCTCTATATTTGCATTTTAAAGTGAAAACACAAAATGGGTTTCAATTTTGTGAAGAAAACTCAGATCTTTAGGCCACAGCCATGAAATAGCTGAGTCCTTTCCATTTTCTATTTTCTCTAAATAATTTCATGAAATCTCACTTTCAAAATTTTTGAATCTGTAATTGTGACAAAAACCCAGATGGGTTCTTGTCAGTGTGCAGGAAAGTGTCTTTTATCATATGAATAATGATAGAATATCTCAAACCATGTTGTGACAGTGCTCTTTTAAATGGATTTTGGTCATTGTTCTTAATTGTTGTTTCCAAACATCAAATTGTAATTTTTGTTCCTTCAAATCCTTTCAAACACTCACTCAATCACATATTGATAGTTAATTGAACAAAAAAAACATAATCATGGTATTCTCCTTGTTTATGGAGTTTGCACTTTTCTTAAATAGGAAAAAACATGTCCTACATGACACTTGTATCTTCTTCCCTTGATGATGACCTTCAAGTCCATTGATACTACAAGATTTTCCTTGTGAATGAAGGCTGCTCTTTCATTGGATTTAGTGCATCTATTTTTTTCTTTGATTTCAGTCCCCTTAATTGTCACCTAGAAGGCCTTCTTACTAAGCCATTGTGCTGAAAAATAGTTACCATTCCTTCTATTTTCTATTTTAATGAATTTTACATCACTGAATTTACTGTATTCTCCTAAATGTAGCTGCACTATTAAGACTTTTCTATCAGTCTTTGTCTTTTGAATGCCCCTGTTTCATTACATTGTTTGTTCTTTGATCATGATTGTTCTACAATTATGCACTTTGCCACTATCATCTAGCCTTAGGACTATTACTTAATGCTCATATGTAACCTAGGAACTTACAAACATTACTTGACTGCAAAGTATCACTTCAAATATGATAATTAATAGACTACCCTTTCTTTGGTTTCTTAGCAATTAAGATGCATAGCATGGTTGTAACACAGTTGGCTATGGCTTGATGAAACTCATAGATAAAGTTCTGAAAACAAATTTCATCATATGCTTTGGATGACTTCCCCCTATTCTTTTACTTTGAATTTGCTTCTTTTGAAAACAAAACTCCATTATTTTTTACATTGGAACAAGCCTCTGAAATTGCAATTGTTGTTTTGTGTTGAAAGATTCAAATAGATAATCTCTTTCAATATAATCTTGAATATGTTTGCTACCTCAAACCAACATTGTGACCAAACACTACATGCGTGATAGGTTTATGATCATTTGTATGATGAGCACTAAGAAGTATGGTTTGTTATGATGCTTGAGGCTGCTCTTTTCCTTCTTAATCATGCTTTCTTTGTCTTTAAATGAAAACATGTAAACTTGCTCAAAGGAAACAACCTATTTGACCATTTGAAAAGCAACAAACATTAAAAGCAAGATGTTTATCCTAGATACAAAATAGAACATGTTTAGTACCTTTTGCTTCTCAAATTGAGCATCTTTTAATATTGTTTCCAACTATATGGTTACTTGAGGTATATGGTTGATCATTTGACTGTTTCCTCCATTGTACTTCTAATGCATGTTATTTCTACCATCTTGCTCATAGTTGTCTGAAATGCATTGTATTTTGATCCTTGATGTCCTAAAGCATTAAATGGTTGTACTTGTACCTCTATTGAGTGAATGATCATTAATTTTTTCAATGTGAATAGTGCATATATCTTTAAGTTCATGGAGACTTATTGCATCTTAACATCACTATTCTATTGCTTTACTTTGATAGTGTTTTTCACTGGAAATCTCATATGCATTATTCATCCTAGTGTCACTTAGTCATTTCTCATACATAAGTTGATTTTTTGTTGTCTTCAGATCAGCCCATTCATGGTGAAATAACATATGAATACTGTCCTAAGTTATTTTCAATCAGCCTCTATTGGAATGACCAAGATCAAAGGTTGGTGTCTTCATTTTATACACAAACCATTGTCTTCCTCCTTGAAGCTTCATGTCTTCACTTCTCTTGAATTTTTGTCATGTGACTTCTTCATTGCAACTTTATCCATGTTGCTTGCTTTGAGTGATATTGTTAAGTGACCTTAATGCTCATGCCCCTCATGCATTTAGATAATTGTGGTTGTTCCATCATTATGAGGCATTGTGCATTGATTATTTTGACACAAGGTGTGCATTGTAGGGGTATTGTATTCTGATGTTAGAACCTTTGTTGTCTAGTATCATACATTCATTGTTGTTGTCCTGTAGCATGAGATTTAGCATGCATTGTTCCTTGAGGACTACCCCTTTCTAGCACTTAAGAGTTATTGTCATATTTACTTGGCATTGTGACCTTGGCTTCAAAAGTGAGTTTCATCTCTATGTTTCAGAATTACTTAATGAATTATCAGTAGTCACTACCTTTCCTTTTTCTTTAATACTACTGGGTAGACATATGTCACTTATGGTGGTGACCTGAAAGCTCAACATCCTAAGTGATGTGTGCTTGTCCAATAGGGTTGAAGTGAGATGAATTGGACAATGTATCTCATGCAACAATTCATGGTTATCTATGTTCCTCCTTGCTGCCCAATATGACTCATGATGGTTTCAGGCATGACTTGATGTCTCCTTCATTATTTTAATAGATGCATAATTGAACTTCATGCATTACTAATATCATTTACTATTTTAATAAAATGAATCTTGGATCCACTTAAGAAGATTGAAAGACATATCGAGCAAAATACACCTTCCTTTTGACCTGATGGCAACCTATTGATTGATTCATTGTGAAAAGATGAAGTGTGAATTTCTTGATAACTCACATTATGTGTTGTATCTTTTGAATTTGATATGAACGTTGATCAACTAGTGTGATTTGATATTGATTTAATGCATCAAGAATATGTGTATCATTGATTCGATGAAGTTGCTCAATTTCCTATCCATCTTAAAACATCAGAGGGAAACATGTTGGGTTGTACCCTAATGGGAGCCACATTTTACCCCCACATGTAATCAACTAAATCAAAATAGTAACAAATACCTGTTCTAAATCTGCACAAGGAATAAACCAGTTAGATAAACAAAGCATATCATAGGTGTGTTTGATTACTCCTTTCTTGTTTTCATGGAAACTTATGGTATGCTGCTATTTTAATGCTTATGGACATCAAATTACACATTTATGGATATTTTGCATATATTTTGATGAGTGACCTTTCATTGCTCTAACTTCACTATTTTTTCAAATGTATGAAACCTAGGAGCAGCAAGGAGGGCATCAAATGGAAGCAGGGTAGTGGGAAGGATCTAGATGATGTGGGACCAAGCCAATGAGATTCATCATTCCACCATGAAATGATGGGTCCCTTTTCATTTTATGTGCAATTTCTTTTCTATTATCTATAGGTGTGTAGTCTTTTCTTTATAAGCATTAGAATAGCTAGTCCCTTGGATTGTGAGGGACATTATATGTTGATGATTATCAATAAATATTACATTTGCAATACATGTTGGTTCTCTCTCTTATTTTTATGTAATTGAAAAACTAGAATAAATGCAATCTATTTTGACAATCTCCTTTATGCACATTAATGAACTTAGTAGAACATGATGTACCTTTTAATGTTTAAATGAAAAAACAAAAGAATAAACAGTAAGTTACCTAATTTTAGCTGGAAGCCAAAATATAGAAACACCTCTACCCTCTACCCTCCACCTTTTACATTAAACTCTCATCCCTCAATTCGCAAACCTCAACCCTTAATTCCTCAACCCTAAACCCTTAAACCCTAAACTCTCAATACCTATAGGTCTTCTACCCTATACATTGGACCCTCAATCCTAATCTGTCAACCATATACCCTCAAACCTATAACCCTTTTCTTTACCCTCGAACTACCCTCAACCCTTAACCCTCAACCATCTCAACCCTCAACCCTCTGACCTTGAACCTCTACCCTCAACCCTTAAACCATCTATCCTCCCTCTACCCAATACCCTAAACCCTCAACCCTAATCACTCAACCCTATACCCTCAACTCTTAAAATCTCTACCCCTCAACCCTCAACCCTATACCTCAACTCTTAAAATCTCTACCCTCAATCCTCAACCCTTAATCCCTCAACCGTAATCCCTCAACCCTTAAATCCTAAACCCTCAACCTTATACCCTCAACCCTTAAACCCTTAACCCCTCTACCATAATCCCTCAATGCTAAACCCTTAAACCCTAATCCCTCAACCCTTAAGCCCTTAAAACCTCAAACCTCTACCCTGTACAATATACTTTAAACCTTGAACCCTCAATTCTCAACCATCTACCCTATACATTGGATCTTCAACCATAATCCTATTATAATTAGGTGTTGTACACTTTGCACATGGAGTTTGTTATTGCAGTTTATAGGTGGATATGTGTTGGCATGAGTTTACTATGTTATGTATACCTTGGTGGTATGGATAGTTGGATGTGTTTCCACTTATTGTGGGTGTCATTTCAGCTATGGTGATTTATGGTTGATAGCTACTGGTCCATATTCATTATCTTTGGATTGAGTGTTTTTGTTTTGAGATATCAATTTGAGGAAGGATTATGCTTCTTTGTGAAAATTAGTGTGACATCTCTTTGTATGTGTTCTTATCTTAGTGCATTGGAATGGTGGAGGATGAGAGCATTCATGGATGAGATGGTGTTCACCTTGGTTTTTGTTATAGGTATCTTGATGGAGCACATGGAGCACTTGGATTCTAGGATGGTGCATGTTTCCTATGGAGTTTATTATCTTGATGTTTGAGTAGGATCCTGCACATACCCACACCTTGCATAATGTGAAGGAGTTGAGAAAATACAACTTCATAGGAGCCCAATGATCTCTGCAAGCTAAGAATACCTATTACAGGGAGAAGCAAAGAGAAGCAACACAAAAAATAGTAAAAATGCTCAAAGATGTGGAGCTATGTATTTTCCAACGTGTAAAAGAATAATAATACAAAAGAAAAGTTTCAACCACATATAGGTCAAAAAAACCTAAAAAGGAAAACCCTAGGCTTGCACATTAATAATTAATAAAATAATTAATTATTATGCACCTAATGTTAGCTTAAGTGTAAAAGAGATAAAAGGGAACTTTAATTAATTAAACAAATATTGTTTAATTAATCAAGTAAATAACCAATTACTCTAACACCCCCCCTTAAGCTAGACTTAGGGAGAAGCTAAAACCTAGAAGCAACTACTGAAAGCAAAAGACAATGGCTCATGGCAACAAGGCCAGATCAGGTACCCAAGTACAAGGAAATCTCTATGAAATAGAGATAAGGAGAAAACCCAGTGGGAAAAAACTCCTCTCCAAAAAGAGATAGAAGAACATGCTGAAAGAAACATGAAGGAAGGAAGGCCTCATAAAGACCCCCCAAGGACAACTTCCTTCACCCCAAGCATAGAGTGCAACTGAAGATAGCGCGGTGATGCAAAAGGCTCCGTGAAGATGTCTACAACCTGCTCGGTAGTGGGAATATACTCCAAGATGAGAGAACCATCTTGAATCAACTGTCTAATGAAATGCATATGAAGCTCAATGTGCTTCGTCCGCTGATGCTCCATCGGGTTGTGAGAAATGTGTATAGCACTTTGATTGTCACACCAAAGAATAGTGGGACTATCAGGAGGAAAACCAAACTCAGTCATCAAGTGTCAAAGCCATAAAATCTCTTAACTAGCGAGTACAACAACTTGGTACTCAACCTTTGTAGATGATAATGCATGCGTAGTCTTCTTCTTGCAAGACCATGTGATAGGACCAGAGCCAAGATAGAAAACAAAGCCAGAAGTAGAATTCTGATCATTAACATCACCAGCCCAATCTGAGTCAGTGTAGCCAACAATGTGAGGATCCCCTGATGTGTAGTGAATGCCATAAGAAATGATGCCCTGAATGTACCTCAAAATACATTTGGCAGCTTGCCAGTGACTCTCATAAGGATCATGGGAGAACCGAGAGAGAAGGCCAACCGTAAAGGAAAGATTAGGATGAGTGTGAGTCAGGTACAACAAACTGCCAACCAACTGCCTGTAAAGTGTAGAATCTACTGAAGGAGTGGGGCAAGTAGTAGTCAAAACAACCCCTGACTGAAAAGGTGTGGGGGAAGGCTTGCAATCAAGTATTCCAAAGTGATAAAGCATATCAAGAGCATAATTCTACTAGTAAATGGAGATCCCATTAGAAGACTGAATCACCTGAAGACCAAGAAAATATTGCAGAAGACTAAGATCTATCATCTCAAACTGCTCCATCAAAGCTCGCTGAGCATGTTGAATCATAGAGGATGAGCTACCTGTGATGAGGAGATCATCAACATATAGCACAAGAATCAAATATCATCCTCAAGATTCTGAATATAGACTGTGGGATCAGAATGATAGTGTGTGAAACTAGTGGAGAGAAAAAAAGAGTCCATCTTCTCATACCAAGCCCGAGGGGCCTGTTTGAGACCATATAATGAACACCAAAGTCTGCAAACCAAAGAAGTATCCTACACAAATCCTTGAGGCTGATCCATATAGATATCCTCTTGTAGGTCACCATGCAAGAATGCACTCTTCACATCCATCTAAAAAATGGGCCATCCCCTAGAAGCTACAAGTGATAGAACAAAGCGAATAGAATTCATCTTGGCAACATGGGCAAATGTCTCAGAGTAATCAGTACCCTCAACCTGTGAGAAACCCTTCACAACAAGACATACTTTGTACTTATCAATAGAACCATCAACAACATACTTGGTGTGATACAACCATCTGCACCGAACCATCTTTCTACCCTTAGGAAGAGGACAGAGATCCCAAGTACTATTCCTCATCAAAGATGAATACTCCTCCTCCATAGCACTATCCATGCAGGGTGACCTGTCACCTCTAAAAAATTATGAGGATCCTCTAAAAGAGCATGACTCAAAAGACTAGAACCCGCAGTATGAGAATGGGTGCGACAAGTGCCTGAAGGATCACCTACCATAGATCATGTTGCCTCAACAATAAAGCAAGCCCATTTTGGCATCTGAGGTGGAACAAGTGGAGGTGGAGATGGGGGATCATCAGCATCCTCATCAGAATCATCCTCAACATAATCCTAAAGAGCTACTGTGGGAGGAGTAGGTAGTGAAGTAGACATTGGAGATAGGGTATCCACTATGGGAAGGCTCTCATCAAATTGGACATCCCATCGAAATAGGACCTCTCTGGAATTAGGATCAAACAACCTGTATTCCTTAACATCCTCACAGTAGCTGACAAAAATGAGGGGTCGACTCTTTCGCTTCATGGCTCTCCTCTGAGCATCAGGAATAAATGCCCATGCCTCACTACCAAATACTTGAAATGATGAAACATCAGGCTTGTCATGAGACCAAGCCTCCTCAGGAGTCATATGTTGAATCACCTTGTGAGGCATCTGATTTTGAATATAGTTGGCACAATTAACTGCCTCAACCCAAAAGGGTGGATCCATGGACCTGGATTGAATCATACAATTCGCCATCTCCAGTAAAGTCTTGTTCTTTCTCTCAGAAAGACCATTCTGCTGAGGGGTGTAGGGAACAATAAGTTGATGCTGAAACCATACTCAGTGCAAAAATATCTAAAATCCTTATTCACATACTCCCCCCCATTATCTATACGTATCCGCCGAATAGAAAGGCTAGACTACTTCTCTCCAAATGTCTTGAAGATTCAAAAGGAATCAAAGACATCAGACTTGTACTTAAGAAAGTACACCCATGTACATCTGGAGAATTCATCAATGAATGTGAGTACATACTTGGGCCCATAAAAAGGAGTGGGAAATGACATGAGGTCACTATGAATCAACTCCAAGGGTGCCAAAGCACGAGTGGCTCTTCCCTTCAGAAAGGGATCCTTGTGATGCTTTCCAAGCACACAACCATGACAAACATTGTCTGTGCACGAAATCTATGGAAGACCAAGAACAAGTGCTTTTGTACTCATCTGCTGAAGATATCTGTAATTGACATGGACCAAACGCTCATACCAAAGCTTACTTACTGAATCTACATGTGCTATAAGAGATGAACCTGTACCCTCAGAAGGCTCAAATCCATCAAATCTATAAAGACAAGATGCAGTATCAACATACCCAGTAGCCACAACCAAATTAGAGTCGTGGAGGTCCTGAATAACCACATCATGTGGTGAGAATTCAACTATCTTACCAGAGCCAGAATGGAAAATATGATAAATGGACAGGAGGTTCGTCGAGATGTCAGGAACAACTAGAATATCCTGTAGAGTACCCCCATCCAAAGAGACAGAACCTGAACCCAAGACTGAAAGTTGTGTAGAGTCACCCACTGCAATCTGTGAAGTACCACAAGAGGCAAGAGAAGTGACCAACTACTGAGTGTGAGTCATATGGTGAGAAGCACCAGAATCTAAAATCCAAGTGGACCCATAGGTCGAAGCTCGAGCAGTGAGAGCATGGCCTTTCCCCGTGGAAGGAGAAGACGACAGAGGTGAGGAGATGTGATGCTATTGCATGGCTTCCTCTAAAGCCTCTAATCATTTCCAACACCTAGAAACTGGATATCCTTCCTTGCCACAGAAGCTACAAGTAACTCTTGATTTCATCTTAGTCTTGGAGGAAGACTCACCAGACTTTGAAGATTTCCCCTGTTTCGGATTAAGTGGTGGTTTGGAGGAATGCTCACTGCTTGCAAAATATTTCTTGGGCTTCAGTTTCTACTTTTGTTTCTCCTTAGATGATTGAGCAACCAATGCTTTGTTATTTGATCTTGAGAGCATATCTATCTGAGAAAGGTGTGACTACTCATGAGACAAATGCTCACAAAACACATCAAAGGTAGGCATGGTAAAACGAGCACCTGGGCCATCCATGGTGGAATAGAAGGAAGAAGCAAATATCTAAAATGGACCACAAAGCTTCGAAAGGATCAAGTAAATACACTCTATGTCTGATTTATCCTTGCCACAATCTTGTAAAATAGTGCGGATAGTTTTGAACTTGTTCAAAAAGTCCTCAATAGTGGGAAATGATTCAGGTAACAGTGAAATCAGCTCTGCCTCAATATGTAATGCTCAAAACTCATTAATAGTCCCAAAAAGTGTCTCAAACTTCAACCACATGGCTCGAGGAGTGAGCGAAGCATCAAGGTGAAACATAAGACTGTCTGAAACGTGCATGGATAGCAAACCCATAGCTTCATCCATCTTGTTCTTGTGCTGAAGAATCTCAAAAGGACATTGCAACTGATGCTGAACCTCATCTAAACAAGACCACAACCCTCATGACCTGAGAAGCCTTGTGATGCGAGACTTCTAGGTGTGATAGTTGTGTGATGTGAGTAACTCAACTGAGGAGTCTGCCATGAAACCCTACACTTGTACTTGCTTGTGTTTTTTATTATTATGTGATCTTTCAAAAAAGATAGAAGATGTAGAAGGGTTTGATTGTTTTGAGAGTTTTGGTGTTCTGGTTTTCTGATATAAATGACAGAAAGCTAGAAAAAAAACACCCGCCACAAGAGATAAACCCAAACCTTAGTACAAATTGAGAAAGAGGAAGCAATGCATAAGCAGAAAATCTTCAAAAAAAATTCTTGTGTACCTGATGAAAATTCTGAGAAAGACGATCACAGATCTAAATAGAACATGCTGAGAGCTTTCCAATGCCTATTCATTTTTGAAAAACGGAGTATGTTTGCACCTTCTATGGCCCTAGAAGTGCAGAAAAAATACCCCACTTTGATTGGAAAAAAATATAGTCAAATAGCAAATATGGAAAAAATTACTAGTATCATCGTGTCCGACACAGAATCAGCTTTTCGATAATATTTCATTTTCGAAAAAATGACTTTGTATGCTCAAGTTAGAGCGAAAAAAAACACTCCCCTATCAATATGCTTTGAAGGGTAAAAAAAAATGCCACTAGTGGCAGAGTGGTGGCCATAGGGTGGAGCCACCGGGCTAAGTGGCAGCGGAGTGATAGACGGGCAACTCTCGGGTAGCTGGGTGGTGGCAGCCGGAGAAACCCAGCGGTGGCCAGAGTTTTATTGCCAACGGGCGGTGGATGTTGGACCGGTGGCAGAGGGTAGCACCAGAATGATGGTGGAGGGTAGCGTCGGTGGTTGGCGGGGGCCGGCAGGGTACTGCCGCCCGTAGTACCTGTAGGGCCCACGGTACCCTATGTATCGTGGGTGCAAACCCAAATTTTTTTAAAAAAATTCAATAATTTTTTCACCTGTTTTTTGAATTGATTCTTTTAATAAAAAAATCATTTTCAGCCTGCATGCCATAAAAAGGAAAGAAATATTTTTTTTAATTTTTTTTTTCTCGAACTGCGTGCAAATCCGTATGGCCCCAAATCTAATTTTTTTCCTCAGATGGAAACTTTGTCCAAATTGGACAAATTTTATATGAAAATAGGGGTTTTGGGCCATCTAGACTCAACTCTGATGTCAGTTTTTTCCCAAAGTGCGCCAAAAATAAAATCGCCTAGATCCACAACAAAAAACTTCTAAAACCCCAAATCTGCTTCCAATGCAAAAATTCTCAAAACAAGAATAGGTAGCTTCAGATCTAAAGCTCTGATACCATGAAGGAGTTAAGAAAATACAACTTCATAGGAGCCCAATGATCTCTGCAAGCTAAGAATACCTGTTACAGGGAGAAGTAAAGAGAAGCAACACATAAAACAGTAAAAATGCTCAAAGATGTGGAGCTCTTTATTTTCTAAAGTGTAAAAGAATAATAATACAAAAGAAAAGTTTCAACCACATATAGGTCAAAAAAACCTAAAAATGAAAACCCTAGGCTTGCACATTAATAAAATAATTAATTATTATGCACCTAATGTTAGATGAAGTGTAAAAGAGATAAAAGGGAACTTTAATTAATTAAACAAATATTGTTTAATTAATCAAGTAAATAACCAATTACTCTAACATAATGTTTATAATGTTTTATTAATCATTATGTATATGGTACACCTAGGGGTACCTAGATGGACATGCATCACTAGGACTTATAATGTTGGGGCCACTTTATGTTGTATGTAACATTGGGACTTAATTGTAAATTGTAATTATTTAATATTGGGGAAAAATAAAATATAGTAAAGTACCCAATATTAAATTTTGGGTCACATGATATTGTAAGTTCATGGTTTTGGGCACATGGTTTATGTAATACCACTTGGTGGTTTTGTGGGAGCTTGCTTCTATAAAAGCAACCACGAGGGTAGTTGTCTAAGGTTGTAGAATTTTTTGCAGGTTAGCAGGTTGAGCTTGTGCATGTGTGAGGGTTTGAAGCATGACATGGGATGTGTGGATTCATGCTTGGTCACATGGAATGCATGGATAGCTTGTGCTTCAAAAAATTTCATGGAGTCTCTAAAGATGTACTGTAATGTGTTTTCATTGTTGAATAATACATGGAGTGTGGATAATTTTGGAGGATGGCATTTTCCCTTTTGAAGGTTTTCCCATGGTATATCTTGTGTCATCTATCATGGGTATATTTTCTATTCTCTTGCATGTTGATATTGAGCACTTATTTGCATTATTTTCAATTTTGGTTTATGTGGAAATTGTCATACAATGACTGCATGTTTTCCTTACAAGTGGTATCAGAGCCAAGTTGTGGATTGGATAACCCTAGGTTGCATGAGAGAATGAAAGAAAATGACAAGATATGAGGGTTTTTTAGGTGTTTTATTATAGATCTGAAGGATTTGGGTTTGCTATTTTGATGGGTTGTTTGAAGATTTGGGGTACATAAGAATTTTTTGGAAAAATAGGGTTTCTTGGTTGTGCATTCAAATGAGGGTTTTGTGGGGGGAAATTTACAAATGACCTCTTGGGACAAAATGGACCTCATGGTTGGATTTAGGTTGGCCAAGACATGAATTTTGATATATAATTTAACCTATTTTGGAGAAGTTGAAAAAAATGCAATTTTTTTTGTAAAAAAACCCTATTTCAGATTGTATAGTTGTCATTATGCAGAAAATATTAAAAAATCCAAAAATAGATTTCTGTCCATGGGTTAAAAAAATTCTTGCAAAATAAGAAATCAAAAAGCTTAGAAAAATAGCTTTGAAAGATCTTTAAAATAATAAAAAAATATATAATAAATTTGTGGGGGGGTCCACAGACCTTCGTACCCATGGTGGGAAACCTGCACAAATGCCATACCTGGCAGGTCTACCAATAGCCTTCCCAACAGTCTGAATCATTAATAACCATTTTAAGGTTTTTGAAATATGCGTCAGCCCTTTTTTAAGTTTTTTAAAACCTTGAATCATAAAAAGGTTAAAAGGAGGAATAAGTTCTTAAAAGATTCTCATTATTTAAAACCTTTATTTAAAGTTTAAACCATCCACCCACTCCTTTTTATTAAACCTGTTCCAGTAAAATATTAAATGAAAAATCTGCCAACCCTTTTTTAAGTTGTTTAAAACCTTGAATCATAAAAAGGTTAAAAGGGGGAATAAGTTCTTAAAAAAATCTCTTTATTTAAAACTTTTATTTAAAGTTTAAACCATCCACCCACTCCCTTTTATTAAATCTTTTCCATTAAAATATTAAATGAAAAATCCACCTGTTATAAAGGGAGAAAGCTAACTCCTAGACAAAACGCACCTATGTATATAACATGTTTAACTTAACATGCATCCCCATCCCACGTGCTAGAAAAAACCCATGATGGAAAGACTTAACGATGGAGGACAAAACGCACAATGGAAAGACTTAACGACAGAGACAGAAAATGAGTAGGAATTTCAAATTTAAAAATTGAGTGGGAGGTCTAGGATTTTTAAAAATAATTAACTGAACAATTTTGTAGTTTTGCAGGTTCAATAGCTAGGCATATGCAGAGGCTTTTGGCAGTGAGTGAGAATTTAACCACACAGTTTTGTAGTTTTGTAGGTTCTAAACTCATTGAGTCTGGTTTGTGTGATTAAGTTATGTTTTCATGCTGTATTGTTTGCGTCATTTTGGTTTTTTGTTTTCATGATTTGTTGTTTGCATCATTTTGTGTTTTTCTATTGATGATAGGATAGCAAGATGCCCTTCCTCCTTATCTCCTGATGACCGTGATAGAGATTATGACTTTCAAGAGTGAGATCTTGAGCTTGGTTCTGCAATTGCTTAAATTATTTTGTTCATTTGTGGGTGGAAGTTGTGCATGAAGCAATGGTAACTTTGGGTGAAGTGATGGAAATTGAGAGATCTCAGCAGGATGAGAGCTTATGCACCCCCAAATACACTGAGCAGCTTGTGTTGGAGGATAGAGGATGAGGTTGGAGTTACAGCCATGGGTGGAGCAGGACAATCCACACTTGCAAAGGCGTTTCTAATGATGATGAAATAAGAGCTAACAACTTAGATTTTGTGCTCTCTTTATAATTTACACTCTTAATGCTTCTAAATTCTTTACTACCTTCAATTTCTGTTGGTTTTGTATTGGATATTTTATTAGATTTTTCACATCAATTCTGTAGCCCGCTCAAAAGATATGAGCCCATTATTATTTGGTCTACTTGTTTGTTGGGGAATTTTGATTTTTCTAATACATTTTAATTTCCCAAGCAAAGAAACTCAAGCTTGAACATTTGTTAAAAGAGAGATTTGATTGTTAAATTTTGTCTCACAAAAGTGTATTTATTTAAATTTTGTTAAAAATCACTCTTGGGTACATTTATTGAATCAGAGTAGGAATATTTTCCTACATCATTAGTTGATTTGGTTCATTTAAGTGTGGCATCATTAGGTATGTAGTTGAAAGAATTGGTTTAGCTAGCAAGTGGGCATACAAAAATACTACTTCAGGCACTATGTTAGGAGGTAATCTCATCTACTATAAATTTTAGCACTCCAAAAAATTTCACTATTTCAACTCCACTTCTCCTTCATCAATTTTCTCAACTTTTCTACTTTCCTACGACCATTGCAAGATAATCCTTTTGTGGGTGTTGAGATTTGTGGGTGTTGAGAGAACTAAACTTAGTTAAGGATTTTCTGTCTATAATCCTTTAAAATGAATGCAGATGTATAGAGTTTTTTAGTAGTGAGAATTTTTAGCTTCTGCAACATATGTTCTCCTAAGTGTAAATGCAAGGCATTTGGATTTCTACTATCTCCCTTTTGCTTTTACTGCATTGATGATTTCACTTGTGGGTGTTATAATATGGATGCTTGGGTCTGTATGCCAACCTATTATTTCTTTTGTTTCCTACTTATGTTTAAGGCTTGGGTGAGAAACTTGTGACAATGGTATTCTAAATAGGAAAAAAACTATTTTTTCACTTCTTTTTCTAACAATATGTCATTGCAAAAGAATTTGGTTGTGGTGCATTATGTGGGTTAAGACATAGTTTCTCTTTTACTATGAAGACATGGACAATGGTTCATTTCTTTATTGTTTTTAATAAGATAATGGAATATAATCTTTGTAACAATGGTTTATTTGCAATAGACTCTGCATTACTACATGGGGGCATATTGCAATGTCGAATATAAAATTATCAGGTTCAGTTTAGAGCTCCATAAAAGTATTCTCATGTGAATTTTACTCTTTACTAATGCTGGTTTTTTGGTCATTGATGTTGCTACAAGATTCTTCTGACTTTTCCATGCCCCTGTTGTGTGTGTTAAATTCATTATAGAATTTTGATTGGAGTTAATCAAATGTCCTATTTGTTATAGATTGGTTCATCATCAAAATTCCATGTTGATGAGAAGCCCTTGGGAGTCCTGTTTGGTAAGATCTATTGATTAGGGCTCATGTTTCTTACTAGTGAGCACTTTATTAATCCAGTTGACTTCAAGAAATCTCTTCAGGTCTAATCTCATGTTGTATGTGTACCATTGGTTATGTATGTTTGATTTATTCAAGCTAGTCTATTGCACAACACATCACATCTATATGAAAGATATTGTCATAAGATAGGTTATATTCCCATGCGTTTAAGGAAAGTATATTCTTTTTCGTATGAATCCAAAGTTATTTACTAGGCTCATTTACAATTTCATGCTCCATGACGCCTTACACAATTGGCTATATCAAATGTCAAAATGATAATTCATGTTTATTTGAGCCTTTTGGTATTGTGTTTCTTTTATTGGTGTAGAGAGAAAACTTATAAATAGAAAGTGAGTAGCATGACTAGAGAAGATACTTGATAAACTGATCTATATCACTAGAGGAGATGTTACATATTTCAAATTTCAAAGCTTATGGTTATAATTATGAATCTTTGTTTCAAAGCCTTTTATTCAGCTATATAAATTTGATGTGGATTTTGGATGTCTTAG
The DNA here is from genome assembly GCA_007258455.2 of Sequoia sempervirens. NCBI lineage: Eukaryota > Viridiplantae > Streptophyta > Pinopsida > Cupressales > Cupressaceae > Sequoia > Sequoia sempervirens. Next base: position 79,157 of record VDFB02156703.1, on the reverse strand, counting down.
CAGGTTAGCACTCCAATTTGGATAGAGAGAGGTGACTTTACACTTGAAATCATTCACAATATAAAGAAAGCCTTGCCTGATATTTGAGAGGAAAATGAGAACTTTGAAAATGTTGAGCATTCAGGAAGAGTAGCTATTGTAACTATGTAAATGCATAAAATGTCACATTGTAGAGAATGGATCATTGTCATTTAGGGTTTTTGTTTTTCTATTTGAGGACCATCTTCCTCATTTCTATGATCTTTAATTGTATAAAATCTTTGGGGATGACAACCCTTCCTTGTAGCATAGATTTTTACATCTAATCTATGTAAAGTTGATTTGATCAATAGATAAAATTTTCATGTCCAAAATTTTATCCTATTAAAGAATAGATCAAATGTGTTTTGTCTAATCTACTTTATGTTCTATATTAACATCTAAAACAATATGAAACCATGGGAGAAAAAATAGAGATAGTCTCAATGTCATGCACTAGTATCCAAAGTATTACGAAGAAATTGAAATTCTAAAATGTTGGATTCACAAGATAGTTAATTTTTAAGTTTATGCATCATCCTCAAAATATACAAATATGCACTTAAAACATACCTAAATGGTTATAAATCACCTTAAAGTATTAATAATATGTGTATACTTTAACACACAATCTTTGTAACAAGTATACAATCACATTTGTATTATTGATGAAAGATGTGCCATGAATTTTTTGGGTTCATCTACCAAATTAATGTCATCATTGAATATGAACAAGGGGTACATCATTAGAATATAGTGATGACACATTGTTCCTTGTTAGTTATTTCCAATGTTGGAAAAAACATTGTCCCTTGTTAGTTATTTCTAGACATCTTACATGCTAATGATGTCCCCTATCCACTTTTCCTAAATAGGGGACAATGTATTTTCCAACACTACAAACAATGTGAGAATTTTTTTGTTCCAATCATATCAAGAAAGTGAAATTTTATTTTTAGTGTAACCAAAGAGTTGTTCTAAAATTTGAAGGTGGACTTCATTACATAACTGAAAGGGGATAGTGTGTTTTCCAATAGGGGACAATGTGTTTTCCAATAGGGAACAAAAAATGACAGTGTGTTTTCCAACAGGGAAATAACTAATCGGAAATAACTAACAGGGGACAGTGTGTTTTCCAACATTATTTGCAGTGTTGGAAAACACATTGTCCCTTGTGGAAATAATTGACAAGGGATAGTGTGTTTTCCAACATTGCAAATAATGTTGGAAAACACACTGTCCCCTATTAGTTGTTTCTAATTAGTTATTTCCCTATTGGAAAACACACTATTTTTTTTTGTTCCCTATTAGAAAACACAGTGTCATTTTTTTGTTCCCTGTTGGAAAACACATTGTCTCCTGTTAGTTATTTCTATTGTTGGAAAACACATTGTCCCTTGTTAATCCAATGTTGGAAAACACATTGTCCCTTATTGTCAGGGACAGTGTATTTTCCAACAGGGGACAATATGTTTTCCAATAGGGGATAGTGTGTTTTACAAAAGGGAAATAACTAATTAGAAATAACTAACAAGGGATAGTGTGGTTCCCAACATTATTAGTAGTGTTGGAAAACACACTGTCCCTTGTGGAAATAATTGACAAGGGATAGTGTGTTTTCCAACAAGGCAAATAATGATGGAAAACACACTATCATCTGTTAGTTATTTCCAATTAGTTATTTCCTTTTTGGAAAACACACTGTCCCCTATTGGAAAACACACAATGTCATTTTTTTGTTCCATGTTGGAAAACACACTATCCCCAGTTAGTTATTTCCAATGTTGGAAAACACACTATCCCCTGTTAGTTATTTCCAATATGAGAAAACACATTGTCCCTTATTAGTTATTTCTAGACATCTTACATTCTAATGATGTCCCCTGTCCACTTTTCCTACACAGGGGACAGTGTGTTTTCCAACACTGCAAACAATGTGAGCATCCTTTTGTTAAAATCATATTTCCAATGTTGGAAAACACATTATCCCCTGTTAGTTATTTCTAGACGTCTTACATTTTAATGATGTCCCCTATCCACTTTTCCTGCATAGGGGACAATGTGTTTTCCAACACTACAAACAATGTGAGCATTTTTCCTACATAGGGGATAGTGTGTTTTCCAACACTACAAATTCATAAGGAAATAATTGACAAGGGATAGTGTGTTTTCCAACTTTGCAAATAATGTGAGCATTTTTTTGTTCCCTATTGGAAAACACACTATCCCTTGTTAGTTATTTCCTATGTTGGAAAACACACTGTCCCCTATTGGAAAACACATTGTTCCCTGTTAGTTATTCCAATGTTGGAAAACACTTTGTCCACTATTAGTTATAGAAATGTAGAACTAGAGGCATCAAGTACTAGAATACATGAAATGAAAAAGGAATATTCACTAAAACACATGAAAAGAAGCAAAACAAATTGAATGAGATGGATAATTTGTTGATTGAAAAGATTATTTCTACTCTTGATAAGTTGAGGAAGGTGTGTGTGCATCACGTGCAAAGGGAAAATGGCAATGCAAAAGTGGATAAAGTCAAGCAGTTCTATATTGCATATGAATTTGTGCAAGCAAAGAAAGTGAGAGATGATGCTATAAGTGGAGTTGAAAAAATGAAGTCAAAGATTCTTGAACTTAAGAATTCTATGAAACAAATACAATTAGAAATATATGATAAGGAAAAGGAAAAATTAGATCTTAGTGCAAAAAAAGAGAAACAATTGGGTGGAGACATGGAAGTCTTATCTGAAAAGGTAGACAAGTCTTATTTGAATGTCTTATCTAGGAAGGAAGGACTAAAATTGATAAAGGGAGGGGTAGATGGAAAGAGAGAGATGGGGGAAAGAGGGAAAAATGGAGGGAGGGGAAGGTTAAGAGGGATAGTGAGAGATGAGAGATAAACACAAAAAATGGATTTATAGGATGGAGGAGGGATAAGGATAATGTTTTTGGGTTGGTATGATGGAGGTGCAAGGAATAAAGAGAGATGTAGGTAAATCTATATACATTTGGATGGATTGTGGACATAGGGACCCAAAAACACTTGAAATGAAGTAGAAAAAGGTGAATGAGATAGATAATGTATTGACTGAAGAGATTTTTCCCGCTCTTGAGAAGATGAAGAAGGTGCATGCGCAATATGTGAAATGGGAAAATGGAAATGTATAACTAGAGCAACAAGTACTATAATATATGAAATAGATTTCACGAGACCAATATTTTATAGAAAATAATTAGTAGGGATTTCATAGGGTATCCTTCATAGTATGCACTTGACATTGTACATGTTGCTTCATATAAGAAATTGCTCAATGTCAATAACCAACATTTTCTCATTATGCAGAAGAAGACCAAAGTTTTTGTTGCTTAATATAAGAAACTGCTTCATATAATTAGTAGGGATTTCATAGGGTATCCTTCATAGGTACTAGAATGTATGAAATGAAAAAGGAATCTGCTCTAAAAACACATGATAAGAAGAAACCAAAGTGAATGAGATAGATAATGTATTGATTGAAGAGATTTTTGATGCTCTTGATAAGTTGGATAAAATGAAAGAAGGCTGGTTACTTGATAGAGGCTTGCAAGAAATAGAAGTTATTATTTCCAAAAAGGAAATGGTACCAAAGGTTTAGTGAGTAAAGAAGGTGGAGCAATGAAATGGTGAGGATTTTTGTCAATAAGGGATGACTCATTTATAGGGGGAATATAAGGTTGAATTAAATATTGTTAAAACAAGGTGAAATATTACAAATTTTAATGCTCCAAGAAGTATGCAAATTTAATTTTATCAATGCAACATTGGGTTCATAAAGATATAATGTGAAAGCCTGAAATTTTCAAATAAAAATTAGTTAACCATATGATATGATTTCATATTATTATCTTTAGAATAGAAAAATGAATGAATATATATTTATGTTAGTGATCCCCAAAAGAAAATTAAATACCTTTGGTTCCTTGTGAAAATATATGTAGATCAAAATAATATGATTGAATAGGTAAAAGAATCAATTCCATCCATAATAAAGCTTTTGGATTTAAGATTATTTGGTTAATGGGATGGGAGATACATGTAATGATTAGGATGGAAAGATTCATGGACTATGAAAGGGAAGGAGAGAGAGGGGGAGATAGACAAAATTAGAGAGGGAGGGAGAGAGAGATAGATATAAATTCCCTATTCGAGACTTATATAATCTATTGATTATTATATAACCTTGGAGATGACTACTTAGAGGAATTTTCCCTAGTGCCCCATACTATAATTCTATTTAGAAGGAAATTGAGGCTTAGAAAACTAGAGTGAGAGAGGGAATTAGGGAGGGATGGAGAGAGGTTGTGTGTGAAGAATGGAGAGGGAGAGGGAAGGAGAGAGATAGGCAGAGGTAGTTAGAGAGAGGTAAGGTGAACAAAAAAGGGAGAGATAGGTAGAGAGAGGGATCTAGGTAGGGTGGGAGAGATAGAGAGAGGTGGTGAGAGAGAGAGAGATGGGAGGGAGAAGTTATCACAATGGTTATGAATATTTGAATGTAGTTATCACTAGATCATAATAGAGTGAGGGAGAGAGAAAGGGAAGGAGGTAGATAGGAAGTTGTAGGGTGCTAGGGATAGGAGGGAGAGAAAGAGGGAAGGAGAGATATATGCATAGGTATAGAGAGTGGTAGGGTGGGAGGGATAGAGGGAAGGAGGGAGATAGGGAGTGGTAGGGTGGGAGGGAGGGAAGGAGGGGTAGGTGGAGAGAGGTTGTGTGTGTGAGAGAGAGAGAGGGGGAAGGAGGGGGATAGGAACTGGTAGGGTGGGGGGATAGAAGGAGGGAGAGAAAGAGGGAAGGTGAGATAGGAAGTGGGAGGGATAGAAGGACCCAAAATGGACTTAGTGTGAGGGGGAGATGCAATGGTCGATTGTTGGAAATAGGCACCCAAAATGGATTTATAGGATGGAGGAGGGATAATGATAATGTTTTTGGGTTGGTATGATAAAGAGTGATGGTGAAAAATGTTTTGGAAGAATGATAAAATATAATGTATTGACTTAAGAGATTATTCTTTCTCTTGAAAAGTTGAGGAAGGAGCATGTGCACTATGTGCAATAGGCCAATAGAAATGTAGAAATAGAGGCATCAAGTACTAGAATACATGAAATGAAAAAAGGAATCTTCTATAAAACAAATGAAAAGAAGCAAACCAAAGTGAATGATGTTGTTATTGTCCTAAGGGTTGATGAGGGAGTAGATGATCTAAAGCTTCAAGTAAAAGGTATGGAGGAAGGAAGGGAGGAATAAAGTTTCCACGTGTCCATTGCACATAGTGCACATGCCCCTTCATCAACTTCTCAAGAGTAGGAAGGATCTGTTTAGTCAATACATTATCTATCTTATTCACTTTAAATGTTTTTAGAGTAGGAAGATAGTGATGGAACCTATATTAATTAGGTGTTGTATTTATGTTTTAGTGTTTTTCATTGATTAGCAAAATGAACTATCACTTAATGATATGCACAAGAGAGGTGTTGAATGGGAATGCTTAGGACCTTTCTTATTTGGATGAGGAAATGTGATGATCAATTAAGATTATAAAAGAATGGATAGGACATGTGTGTGTGAGGTAAAGAGAGGGGGAAGGAGGGAGATAGGAATTGGTAAGGAGATATGGTGAGAAAAGAAGGTTAGGAGGGATGGTGAGAGAGGAGAGATAGAGAGAAGTATAGAGGGATGGGGGGAGGGAGAGATATAGTGAGCTAGGATGGGAGGGATAAAGGGAGAGAGGAAATGAGGGAGACATGTAGAGGTAGGTAGATAGAGGTAAGGTTGAAGGAATAGATGAAGAAGTAGGTAGAGAGACAAAACCATATGAATGTCTTCAAAATCATACATTCCATTGTTGTGCTGAAATTTTGCATGATTGAAAGAAAAGTGCACAAAATAATTGTAATTTGGAAAAATAGTGTTGGGTTTTAGTTATTTGAATCTCCTTGTTTAAATGTCAAGGGTTGTCTCATGTTGGGTTGCTTGCTTCTTAACACCTACGATTTTCCAACGCTGCAAATAATGTGAGCATTTTTTTGTTCCAATCAAATGAAGAAAGTGAAATGCCATTTTTACTATACCAAATAGTTGTTCTAAAATTTTAAGGTGGACTTCATTAAATTGTAGGTGTGTATGAATCAAAAAAAAAATCATAATGAAATATCTGACAAGGGATAGTGTGTTTTCCAACACTACAATAATTTGAGCATCTTTTTGTTCCAATAAGATGAAGAACTGAAATGCCATTTTTACTATACCAAAGAGTTGTTCTAAAATTTTAAGGTTGACTTCATTGCATTCTTGGTGCATACAAAACACAATTTTTTATAAGGAAATAATTGAAAGGGGACAGTGTGTTTTCCAACACTGCAAATAATGTGAACATTTTGTGTTCCAATCAGATGAAGAAAGTGAAATGTCATTTTTACTATACCAAATATTTGTTCTAAAACTTTAAGGTGGACTTCATTACATATTTTTTGCTTATAAAACATAAAAAATCCATAAGGAAATAACTGACAAGGGACAGTGTGTTTTCCAACATTGCAAATAATGTGAGTAGTAAAAAATTTAAATATTTTCTCTTTTGGAAATCCTCCAAAGATTTCCCCTTTCTTTGTCCAATCCATAACATTAGCCACCCTTTCCAATAAACCTCCTCTTGACACATGGTTATTTCTTCTTTCTTGATATCTCTCATGTATATAAAAACTCACAATTGCATAAATAACATAAGGTACTAGTAAGTGAGAAATATTTACCCAACCTTGATGCATCTTTGACATCAGCCTTTTGATAGTTTCAAAACAAAAACATCCACATATATCACTATTTTTATAGATTCACTCTTTCTTGTAGTCATAAACACAACTTGGCTAGCGGATTTCCAAAGCTATAAATTGGGTATATTTTGTAAAAAAGAGCCTTCTTCAATTGTTTAATTAATCAATTATAGTGTGAATATGGATAGCTTTAATCATTTATAGTTTCCTCAGTTCATTATTCAATTTATTCAATTAATCATTTATAATGAAAATATGGACAACATTGGTAAGAAATTGTATTAACTAAAATTCCATATTGAACTTAAGAATTACATGGAATAAATACATTCATCTATACTTCACTCTATCACTTCTCTCTCACAATCCTTCCTAACCTTCCTCATCCCATAGGTGGAGAGAGGTATAGAGGGATAGAGGGATAGGGGGAGGGAAATACATGGAGAGGTAGGTAAAGAGAGGTAAGGTTGAAGGAATAGAGGGATAGGTATGTAGAGAGAGTGATGGGAGATAGGGGAAGTAGAGAGGGAAGAGGAGATAGAAGTAGATAGAGGGGAGAAGTTGGGAAGGATGGAGAGGTAGGTAGAAAGGGAGGTGGGTGGGATGGATTGAGGGAAAGGTAGGTCAAGAGAGAGAGGGTGAGTGCAGATAGAGAGAGGGAAGGAGGGAGAGAGAGAGGGAGGGAGGGAGAGAGAGGGAGGGAGGGAGGGAGAGAGGGGGAAAGAGGGAGGGAGAGACGTGTAGGTACAAAGAGATAAGGTGTAAGGAATAAATAGATATGTAGGTAAATTTAGATATAAAGGTAGGGTGGGAGAGGTATAAAGAGAGAGATGTTGTGAGAGAGAGAGGGGGGAGGGAGATGTAGATAACTACTTTTCAAATCTATCTCTCCCTCGCTCTATTATGATCTAGTGATAACTACTTTTCTAATCTTTCTCTCCCTCTCTCATTCACTGGCTAGTACCTTATGTTATTTCTATAATTGTGAAATTTTATATGGACTTGGACATTCTAAATTTTTTTATTTTAACTTATCAACCATCGATTTTGGTGCTAAAATATATTTACTACCATTGTTTGAATTTATAACACTTATATTTATTCTTGTATATATTTCTAAAGATACTTCTTCTTTGTACTAGTTCTTTATCGATACCATCATTGTTTAAAAAAACTCTAGTTGCTCTATCACTTCTTTACTAATTCATATCTTTAATAGGGTGTTTGAATATTTCAAACTTTCATTCACATTCCTTATAAACACATTTGAGGACATTTTTGAATTATTCACTATGATGATTGTATCAATTACATGGTAAAAGTGAGCCTTCAATTGTTCAAGTAATCAATTATAGTGTAAATATGGATAACATTAAGAATTTATAGTTTCATGCAATGGATTAATGCAATGATGATATATGTTAGGTTTAGGGTTTATGGTTTAAGGTTTAACCTAATGGATTAATGCAATGATGATGATGGATTAACCCAAAGAGAGACATAAAGATGGTGTTGAAAGACCTTATAATGAAGAAATTGAAGAAAGAGGAAGTAGTAGTTCATAATGAAATAAACTTGAATAGATGAATATTAGATAGATGTTGGATGATATGGTAGATATAGTGAAACAACCTACTTTCACAATTTCATATGTAGTAAAAAACCTCTTAGACTTTATCCACTTTTGTATTGTCATTTTCCCATTGTACATACTACACTTTTATCCACTTTTGTGTGTGTTTGTGAGGGAGATACAGGGGGAAAGAGGGAGATAGGAAGTGGTAGGTGGGAGAGATAGAGGGAGGGAGAGAAAGAGGTAAGGATGGGGATATGAAGTTGTAGGGTGGGAGGGATAGAAGAACCCAAAATGGACTTGAAAAGAAAAAGGAATCTTCTCTAAAAACACTTGAAAAGAAATAGACCAAAGTGAATGAGATAGATAATGTATTGACTAAAGATATATTCTTCTTGCTCTTGAGAAGTTACGAAAGGTGAATGTGCAGTATTGTAATGGGAATATGGCAATGTAGAACTGGAGCACCAAGTACTAGAATGTATGAAATGAAAAAGGAATCTACTCTAAAAACACTTGATAAGAAGCAACAAAAGTGAATGAGATAGATAATGTATTGATTGAAGAGATTATCGTTGCTCTTGAGAAGTTGAGGAAGGATTTGTTCTAAAATTTGAAGGTGAAATTCATTACATAACTGACAAGGGACAGTGCATTTTCCATCACTACAAATTCATAAGGAAATAACTAACAAGGGATAATTTATTTTCCAACACTGCAAATAATGTGAGCATTTTTTTGTTCCAATAAAATGAAGAAAGTGAAATTTATTTTTTGTTGTACCAAAGAGTTGTTCTAAAATTTGAAGGTGGACTTCATTACATTGTTGGTGTGTACGAAACAAAAAAAAAATCATAAGGAAATAATTTACAAGGGACAGTGTGTTTTCCAACACTGCAAATAATGTGAGCATTTTTTTGTTCCAATCAGACAAAGAAAGGGAAATTTCATTTTTACTGCACCAAATTTTAAGTCCATTATAAGTTTTTTAAATAGTTTTCAATATCTTTGAAAGATTTATATCTTCCTCTTCTTGTTCATCTACAACTAGTTTGATAAAGAGTGCATTCTCTAGATTGCTTATTTTTCTTTAAATTTCTTAATCATAAATTTAATCACAAACACAACCAATGTATAAACTATAATCTTTTGAGTTGATAAGTAATACAATTCTCTTCACAATGTGCTACACACAACCTCTCTCCACCTATCCCTCCCTCTCTCCCTAACTCTCTCTATACCTATCTCTTTTAAATGTGGTGATGATGTTGACTAATGGAATAAAAGAAAAGTTTCACTTGTATGATGATGTCTTGTGATAATGTGGATGGTCATCATATCCTACCTATCTACATGTGCTCCTTACCTCTCTCTCTATCTTTCCCTCACACACACAACCTCTCTCCACTTACCCTTCCCTCTCTCCCCAACTCTCTTTATACCTATATCACCCACCTTACCTCTCTCTACCTACACCTCCCTCCATCCCTCTTTCCCTCCCTCCCTCTCTCTATCTACACTCACCCTCTCCATATCTACCTACCATTCCCTCAATACATCCATCTCTAATCTCTTTCTCTCTATCTCACCTCTCTCTCCCTCCCTCTCTCCTTCACAAAGATGGAGAGTGAGAGACAGAGATAAATGCAAAACTAGAGGCATCAAGTACTAGAATACATGAAATGAAAAAGGAATTTTCTCTAAAACACATGAAAAGAAGAAGAAAAAAGTGAATGAGATAGATAATTTATTGAATAAAGAGATTCTTTCCGTTCTTAAGAAGTTGAGGAATGTGCATGTGTAGTATGTGCAAGGGGCAAATGGCAATGTAGAAGTGGATAAAGTCAAGAGGTTTTATATTTCATATGAATTTGTGCAAGCAAAGAAAGTGAGAGATGATAGCACTATAAGTGGAGTTGAACAAATGAAGGCAAATATTCTTGAACTTAATCTAATTCTATGGAACATATGGGTATGTGCAGGATCATGATGGGCCAAAAAGTGGCAATATGATGGGTATGTGGCTGACGACTAGTTTTTAACCCAAAATTGATGAAACAAAAAGGGTTTTTAAAGGAGATTCTTAGCTTTCCACCGATATAAATTATGCTTTACTTTGAATTTAATAAGTAATTATTATTTATTTTCTATTCAAATTACAACTAAAGTCTTGATTAATAGGCTAATTGAAAAACATCTATAGCTTTCAAACAGTATCACATTTTTTGAATCCAAAACATGCATCACATTCTATGCTTTATACTATAGGATTAAAAAAAGAAAAAATGAATTTCATGAAGTTTTGGCCAGGTTAAGGTGGTCAGACATACAAGTTTTTATATTTTTTAAAATTGTAATAAACAAATCATAATTAATTATTTACTTTGAAAAAATTACAAAAAATATGCATCACATCGGGGCATGAGTCCTCTACTTATATCTAAAATATTATAAAAAAATATTATCATTTTATTGTGGTTAGGTGGTCAGACAGACACATACTTCTTATTTTTTCCTGAAATTTAGGTAACACTGCATTGAAATTTCAAATTTTCACCAAATAGTTTTTTATTTTTTAAACAAACTAGTAGTTTAGAAACTACATTAAATTCTCTACAGATTCTATTCTTACATATTTTTGAAACAATATAGATAACTTATTCAAATTTTTATCTCAAGTTGCCTAACTCTGATTTTTCTAATTTTTTTGCCACTTAAGGGTCTATTTTTTCCATGATGATCCTACACATACCTAAATATAATTGGAAATAGATTATAAGGGAAAGGAAAAATAAGATATTAGTGCAAAAAAGAGAATCAATTGGGTGGAGACATGAAAGTCTTATGTAAAAAGGTAGTAAAGTCTTATTTGAAATTCTTAGTTGGGAAGGAGGGAGTGAACAATAAAGGTAGGGGTAGATGGTAAGAGGGAGATGGGGGAAAGAGGAAAAATGTCCTAAAAATTGGAATTCAACACCTCTCTCTTGTGTATATATTATTTAAACAATATATAATTCAGCCCTATATTCGCCCTATAAATGAGCCACCCCTTATTGTCATAAAACCTCACCATTTCATTGCTTCTCCTTCTTTACTCACTACCCCTTTGGTACCATTTCCTTGTATTGAAAATAATTTCTATTTCTTGCAAGCCCCTATCAAGTAACCAACCTTCTTTGATTTCATCCAAACATAACCAATGATCCTATACACATCATGGTGACCTCCCTAAACATGTCCTATCCATTCTTTTATAATCTCAATTGATCATCCTAGTTCCTCATATGAATAAGAAAGGTTGTAAGCATTGTCATTCAACACATCTCTCTTGTCTATATCATTAAGTGATAGTTCATTTTGATAATCAATGTAAAGGACTAAAACATAAATACAATATCTAATTCATATGATGATGACATTAATTTGGTATATGAAACCAAAAAATTTGTGGCACATCTTTTGTCAATAATATAAATGTTATTACCTATCAGTTACATAGACTTTGTGTTACTATACACATATTTTTTATACACATGTTTGTATTATTATGAAGAAAACCTTTTATAAGTGGTTAATTGGAGCATTATACCTTATTGTCATTTGAGTTACAAAATTATGATAAATTTGGTAAGGAGCATGTGCACTATGTGCAATGGGCCAATAGAAATGTAGAACTAGAGGCATCAAGTATTAGAATACATGAAATGAAAAAGGAATCTTCTCTAAAATGGATGGGGAGATGTGATGGTGGATTGTGGGAAAGAGGCACCAAAATGGATTTATAGGATGGAGGAGGCATAAGGATAATGTGTTTGGGTTGGTATGATGGAGGTGCAAGGAATAAAGAGAGATGTAGGTAAAGCTAGATACAAAGGTAGGGTGGGAGAGGTACAAAGAGAGAGATCTAGTGTGTGAGAGAGAGAGGAGGGAGGGAGAGGGAGAGATAGATCTAGTGTGTGTGTGTGTGTGCTGCCTCTAGTTTTTAATTTCCATTTTCCCATAGAAAATAGTGCTCATTCTCCTCAACAACTTCTCAAGAGTAGGAAGGATCTCTTCAGTCAATACATTATCTATCTCGTTCACTTCGGTTTCCTCTTTCAATTGTTTTCAAAGAAAGAGGAAAGGAGGAAGAAAGATAGAGATAGGGAAGGTGAGGTAGGTATAGAGAGGTTTAGGGAGAGAGGGATGGGTAGATGGACAGAGCTTGTGTTTGTGTGAAGGAGAGAGGGGGAAGGAGAGAGATATGGAGTGGTAAGGTGGGAGGGATAGAGGTACAAATAGAGAGAGGGTGGGAGAGGTATGCATAGAGAGAGTGAGAGAGGGAAGGAGGGAGGGAGGAACAATGCGATGGGTAGGTGGAGAGAGGTTGTGTGTGTGTGAGGTAGATTGAGAGGGAAGGAGGGAGTGAGTGATAAAGGGAGGGGTAGGTGGAAAGAAAATGAGGGGGGAAAGAGGGACAAAGGGAGGGAGAGAAAGTTTAGGAGGGATCGTGAGAGAGGAGAGATAGAGATAAGTGTAGAGGGATGGGGAAGGGATCAAGAGTTTCTTAAAGTAGTAGGATTATTTTGGGATACATAAAAATAATAAAATTGGGATATGTAGTCATAAGGTGAGAGGGAAGGAGGAAGGGGGGGAGGGATAATGTGAGGCATAGGTGGAGAGAGGGAGAGAGATGGAGATGGAACTTGATGTGAAGGAGATAGGGAGTGGTAGGGTGGGAGGGATAGAAGGACCCAAAATGGACTATTGATTTTCCATCTACAAGTTGATCATTGACACATTTTTCCTCATCCCCACTAGTCTAGAGGGAGAGATAGGTATCGAGAGAGTTGAAGGTTTCATAACACCCAATGTTTTCCAACCTCCAATTTTAGAGTCTTTATGATTAGAGAATTCAAATGTTTCTTTCAACAAGTTCTTTACAAGACTTGTCTACCTTTTCAGATAAGATTTCATGTCACCACCCAATTGATTCTCTTTTTTTGCACTTGGATTTTATTTTTCCTTTTCCTTATCATCTATTTCTAATTGTATTTGTTCCATGGAATTCTTAAGTTCAAGAATCTTTGAATTCATTTTTTCAACTCCACTTATAGCATCATATCTCACTTTCTTTGTTTCAAAAAATTCATATGCAATACAAACCTCTTGACTTTATCCACTTCTATATTGCCATTGTCATATTGCCCATGCTACACATGCACCTTCCTCAACATCTCAAGAGTAAGAAGAATCCCTTCAGTCAATACATTATCTATCTCATTCACTTTAACAAAAATAAATGACATATATCCTTTAACATGATGCAATACTTCCTTGTGATATGTACCTATCTTAAAATTTAACAAGCATTGCTCACTTACTAGTACCTTATGTTATTTCTACAATTGTGAGTTTTTATATTTAGTCTTGTATATATTTCTAAAGATACTTCACTAATCATCTCCCTCTCTGCCTACCTTTCCCTCAATCCATCCCACCCACCTCTCTTTCTACCTACCTCTCAAGGGTGGAGAGCTTGGGGAGGATTTGCAGGTGGGGATACATAAAACTAATCAAATTGGGTTGAGGGGTGACTTACTAATTGGGTTGTTACTTGTAGAGGGTTTTACAATAATACATGGGTTGTAGGTTTCATAACACATAGTGTTTTCCAACCTATAATTTTACAAAATAATAAGAATGTAATGAAAAACCTTTTGATATTTACACAGTAGGAATGCAATGAAATTCACCTTCAAAATTTATAACAAGTCTTAGAGTAAAAATTATGTTTGAATTTCTTCATATGTTCAAAAAATAAATAACTTTTCATAAGGAAATAACTGAAAAGGGACAATGTGTTTTACAACACTGCAAATAATGTGAGAATATTTTTGTTCTAATTAGATAAAGAAAGTGAAATTCCATTTTCACTATACCAAAGATTTCTAAAATTTGAAGGTGGAATTCATTACATTCTTCCAGTGCATACAAAACAAAAACTTTTCATAAGGAAACAACTGATAGGGGATAGTGTGTTTTTCCAACATTGCAAATAATGTGAGCATTTTTTTGTTCCAATCAAATGAAGAAAGTGAAATTTCATTTTTACTATACCAAAGAGTTCTTCTAAAATTTTAAGGTGGAATACACTATATTTTTGGTGCGTATGAAACAAAAAAAAATCATAAAGAAATAATTGAGAGGGGATAGTGTGTTTTCTAGCACTGCAAATAATATATTTATACCATTTTCCATTTACCCCTACTTTGATGAGAAAGTCTTAGTGTGATAATATATTCATAAGTGACATATATTCTCATCTTTAGTTCATGGACTAATCCCTATCCATCTTCATTGTGCCTTTTTGCACTCTAATTCCATATCCATACAATCTAATTCCTTCTATATGATTATTCATCACTCCTTACAATGCTACTATGTTGAGGACCATCCACCTTATCTCTAGAAATCATCATTCAAGTGAAACTTTCACTTTTATTCCATTATTCATCATCATCACATTTAGGAGAGGTAGGTATAGAGAGAGTTAGGTAGAGAGGTAGGGTAAGTGGAGGGAGGGAGAGAGAAAGAGGGAAGGGGAGATAGGGAGTGGTAGGGTGGGAGGGATAGAAGGACCTAAAATGGATTGCGGGATATAGTGACCCAAAAGAACTTGAAAAGAAGCAGGCCAAAGTGAATGAGATTAATGCATTAACTAAACACATTCTTCCTGCTCTTAAGAAGTTAAGAAATGTGTGTGTGTAGTATGTGCAATGGGAAAATGGCAATGTAGAGCTAGAGTAATAGGTACTAGAATGTATGAAATGGAAAATGAATTTGAAGAAGCAAACCAAAGTGAAAGGGATAGATAGTGTATTGACTGAAGAGATTCTTCCCGATCTTGAGAAGTTGAGGAAGGTGCATGTGTAGTGTGCACAATGGGAAAATTGAAATGTAGAAGTGGATAAATTCAAGAGGTTTTGTATTACATATGAATTTGTGCAAGCAAAGAAAGTGAGAGATATGTTATAAGCAAAGTTGAACAAATGAACTCTAAGATTCTTGAACTTAAAATAGTACCTGCTACCTCTAGTTCCACATTTCCATTTTCCCATTGCACATAGTGCACACACTCCATCAATTTCTCAAGAGTAGGAAGGATCTCTTCAGTCAATACATGATCTATCTTATTCACTTTAAGTATTTTTAGAGAAGGAAGATAATGATGGCACCTATATTAATTAGGTATTGAATATATGTTTTAGTGCTTTGTATTGATTAGAAAAATGAACTATCACTTAATGATATACACAAGAGAGAGGTGTCAAATGGCAATGCTTAGGACCTTTCTTATTCGCATGAGTCCCAGTAGGCTAAGCTTGGGATACAAATTTCAAGAAAGGTTAAGTTTAATGCCAAATTCAGGACTAGGCCCCGAAACTTAGTTGGGACCCATACACCCAAGGTGGTGTATGAGTTCCAAATCACTAAATCTAGGCAATACAATCCAAAAATCACTAAATTATGATTGGTCACTAGATATATGTTGGGATTATACTCAAAAGGCTTGTCGATACAAAATACGGCCAAGATCCTATGGAAAACCAACATAGGCACAAAAGAACACACATAAAAATGATATAAGAAGCAACAACAAGGTACAAGCATACACTGCCAAAGACACAAGAAAGAAAAGTATATAAAAAAAGGGTGGATTAAGCTTTGACCATTTGTCCCACACATTGAGTATCAGATCTAAGTTGTTTGTCCAAAAATTTTACAAGTGGAACATGATGTCCACTATGCAAACCAAACACACACTCACAAGGGCTTGTGGAAAACATGTAAAGCTATCATCATCTTAGCTTGATTCCTTGGAAAACCCTATTCTAATGCATATGGATATTTTTATATTGCATCATGTTAAAGGATATATTCCATTTATTTTTGGGAATCTTGACCATTTTAATATGATAGTAAATTCATACATTTATATAAAGAGAATACTTACACTATGATGAAGGACATAAAGAAACATACTCTAGGGATGGATGATTTGATAAATTTTTTGAATGGCATGAACTATTTTACCAAGATCTAGATTTGAAAGTAGTTATCACTAGATCATAATAGAGGGAGGGAGAGAGAGAGGGAAGGAGGGAGATAGGAAGTGGTAGGGTGATAAGGATAGTAGGGAGAGAAAGAGGGAAGGAGAGAGATAGGGATAGGTATACTAAGTGATAGGGTGGGAGGGATAGAGGGAAGGAGGAAAATAGGGTGTGGTAGGGTGGGATGGATAGGTATAGAGAGAGTTATGGAGGGAGGGAAGGAGTGGTAGGTGGAGAGAGGTTGTGTGTGTGTGTGTGAGGGAGAGAGAGGGGGAATGAGGGAGATAGAAATCGGTAGGGTAGGTGGAATAAAGGGAGGTAGAGAAAGAGGGAAGGTGAGAGATACTTGAAGTGGTAGGGTGGAGGGATAGAGGGAGGGAGAGGAGGGAAGGAGGGAGATAGGGAGTGGTGAAAATTTTGGTTTCATATTCAAGAGGACCTTGATATAAGTGACCACATCAAAGTACTAATCCTTTTCACTATGATAATTATGTACACCATTCTCCATGAGGTAATGAAAATGCCTTTGCACTAGAGAAACATGTAGTAGAATGTATGAAATAAAAAAGGAATCTTCTCTTAAAACACTTGATAAGGAGAAAAACAAAATGAATGAGATAGATAATGTATTGACTCAAGAGATTCTTTCTTCTCGTGAGTAGTTGAGGAAGGAGTGTGTGTAGTATGTGAAATGAGAAAATGGAAATACATAAGTGGATAAAGACAACAAGTTTTGTAATGCATATGAATTTGTGAAATCAAAGAAAGTGAGATATGATGCTAAAATTCCTCTAGGTAGTCATCTCCAAGGTTATATAATAATTAATAGATTGTATAAATCTCAACTATGCCATTTATATCTATCATAGATCTCACCACTCAATAATAGACTTGTATAGCTTGATCTCCTATCCATCTTTGGTAAATTTTTATTTAAGGGTTTATAATTTAGTCCTCATCTAATTAATGTCACAAGTGCTCATGTGACAATATCAAAGTAATGAATTTTATGCCACCTCTTGGGCCTAAGAAGCGTAGGATCTATTAGAGGCATCACTTACTAGTATATTTTTATGTGCTCTAAATTCCATACCATGACAAGAGATAAGTGGTTGAAGGAAAATGAAATTTCTCATGTAACATAATAAATGCCTCAATAAACTAGTGCTACAGTATCAACTCCCTAAGTAAATACTAAATTTCTCACTTTACTCAATGATCACTACCTTCACCATCTACGCATGGTTGTATTCTTATCTCTTGAAAAGTGGGTTAAAGTTAAATCAATAACAACCTTTCATAGGGATGGAATGGAACATAAACCTAGAGTAAAGTAAGTTGGATCCTAAATGTATCCTTTGGGTTATCATCTCCCATCAAAATTACCTAGTATTGTCACTCATCCTATAAATATTTCTTACAATACAAGTCTATTCATTCATACAAGGACACAGTGTGTTGTGATTGATTGCATTCTTCTTGTTCTAAGCTCAAGGGTGGAGAGATTGGGGAGGATTTTTAGGTGGTGGTTACATAAAGATAATAAATTGACTTGAGGGGTGACTAATCAATTGGGTTGTTATGTGTAGAGAGTTTTACAATAGTATATGGGTTGCAGGTTTCATATCACCTAGTGTTTTCCAACTTGCAATTGTTGTACGATGAATTTTTTTTATTATTTAGAAAGTATGAATTTGTAATGAAAGAAACTTTCAAAATTTACAACTATTACTTAGAGTAAATATTATGTTTCAATTTCCTCATATGATGGGAAAAGGAATGCACAAAATAATTGCAGGTTGGAAAACATAGTGGGTTGTGAGTGATTGCATTCTTCTTGCTCTAAGATCAAGGGTGGAGATCTTGGGGAGGATTTCCAGGTAGATGGGGGATGCATAAAACTAATCAAATTGACCAAAGGGGTGACTAACCCATTGGGTTGTTATGTGTAGATGGTTTTACAACAATACGTAGGTTGTAGGTTTCATAACACCTAGTGTTTTCCAACATGCAATTGTTTTAATGGAAACATTTTCTTATTTAGCGAGTATGAATGTAATGAAAGACACTTTCAAAATTTACAACTATTATTTAGAGTAAAAAATTGTGTTTCAATCTCCCCATATGATGGAAAAATAAATGCACAAAATAATCATAGGTTGGAAAACATAGTGGGTTGTGAGTGATTGCATTCTGGTTGTTCTAAGCTTAAGGGTGGATAGCTTTGGGAGAATTTCTAGGTGGGGGATGCATAAAACTAATCAAATTGACCTGAGGGTGACTAACCAATTGGGTTGTTACATGTAGAGGTTTTTACAATAATATGTGGGTTGCAGGCTTCATAACACCTAATGTTTTCCAACCTACAATTGTTGTGATGAAAACCTTTTCTTATTTAGAAAGTATGAATGTAGTGAAAGGAACTTTCAAAATTTACCACAACTGTTACTTAGAGTATTAACCTCATTTTATTTTCATGATAAAATCTTCTTCATATAGATTTTACTTCCTTTTCTAAGTAGTTAATTTTAGTCTTCTATTGTTTTGCTATAGTTTCAACACTTCCAACTATTGCTTTGGCATCTACAATTTGATCATTGACATATTTTCCTCATCTACAATTCTCTTACCTATTAACATCCCTTTCTATTCCTTTTCATGATCTTGTAACTTATGTTTCATCTTTTACTTGAAGCTTTAGATCGGTTGCTCCCTCATCATCTCTCAGTTTATTTGCTTTCACAAATTCATATGCATCAATTAGATTGTTACATGTAGAGGGTTTTACACCAGTATATGGGTTATAGGTTTCATGACACCTAATGTTTTCCAACTTGCAATTAGTTTAATGATTTAACCTTATGTTATTTAGAGAGTACAAATATAATGAAAGACACCTTCAAAATTTAGCACAACTTTTAGTTATAGTAAAAATTGCATTTTAATTTCATCATATTATCAAAAAATAAATGCACAAATTAATCACAAGTTGGAAAACACAATGGGTTGTTATTGATATGATTTTTCTTGTTCTAAGCTCAAGGGTGGGGGTTTTGGGGAGGATCTTCAAGCGGGTGATATATAAAAATAATCAAATTAACTTGAGGGGTGACTAACCAATTGGGTTGTTACATGTAGTGGGTTTTACAATAGTACGTGGGTTGCAAGTTTCATAACACCTAGTGTTTTCCAACCTGCAATTATTGTAATGAAAACCTTTTCTTATTTAGAAATTATGAATGTAATGAAAGGCACAATCAAAATTTACCACAACTGTTACTGAGAGTAAAAGTTGCATTTTAATTTCCTCATATAATGAAAAAATAAATGCAAAAAATAATTGCAAGATGGAAAACACAATGGGTTGTGAGTAATATGATTATGGTTATTCTAATCTCAAGGGTGGAGAGCTTGGGGAGGAGTTGCAGGTGGGAGATACATAAAACTAATCAAATAAACATGATGGGTGACTAAACAATTGGGTTGTTATGTGTAGAGGGTTTTACAACTGTGTGTTCATTGCAGGTTTCATAACACTGAGTGTTTTCCAAATCACAATTATTGCAATGAAAACCTTTTATAAGTGGTTAATTGAAGAATTATACCTAATTATCATTTGAGTTACAAAATTATGATAAATTTAATAAACTCAGTAACAACAATGACAATTAGGGCCAATTAAAATGAATAAAAAATTTGGAAAAAGTATTTTTTAGGATTAAAAAAATCAATATCTTCTAGAGAGAGAGGTAGGGGAGGTGAGGTAGGTATAGGGAGAGTTTGGGAGAGAGGGAGGAGTGGGTGGAGAGATGTTGTTTGTGTGCTAGGGAGAGAGAGGGGGAAGGAGATAGAAAGTGTGGGGGAAATATGTTGAGAGGAAGTTTAAGAGAGATGGTGAGAGAGGAGAGATAAAGAGAAGTATAAAGGGATGGGGGGAGGGAGAGGTCTAGCGAGGTAGTATGGGAAGGATAAAGGGAGAGAGAGGAAATGAGGGAGACATGGAGAGGTAGGTAGAGGTAAGGTTTAAGGAATAGAGGAAGAAGTAGGTAGAGTGAGGGGAGAAAGGGAAAGGAGAGAGGGAAGGGGAGAGATAAGTAGATAGAGAGGGGAAGTTGGGAAGGAGAGGTAGGTAGAAAGAGAGGTGGGGTAGAATGTATTGAGTGAAAGGTAGGTAGAGAGGGAGATGGTCAGTGGAGATAGAGAGAGGGAAGGAGGTAGGTAGAACTTGATGTTTTTCTTATTTGAGTGCTTATACATTTAAAACCATGCAAATAATGGACACAACAAAGGATTTCAATGGTATTGGGTGAAAATTTTATTTAGTTTTGAATATCATTTTTTTCTAACCTAGATGGTATATTTTGAATATGAATTATAGTAGTTCGTTTTTAAAATCATTCCACATAGCTATCAACTTTTCAACTAAAATTTGACATTAAAAATCTACTAAATTTCAAAATTTTACCTTCTTTCATTAGATTTTTCTCATTTTATCCATTACTAATCTTATTTATCAAGAAAAAACAAATAAGATGAGGGATTGTTTTCTATATTCAATTCTAGTTTTTTTTTCTCTTTCTTAGCATGATTAGGTTCACTTTGCTTTCAAGCTTTTTTTTGTATACCCCGTTTATGCTTTTTGTTGTTATGTTTTCACCTTGTTAGATTGATACCTATTTGGATTTTTGATTTTTTTTTGAGTATGGGATTTTCTGTGACATGATATACTGTGATTATTGATTTATGACATGAATTGATAATGTAGATGTTTACTTTCAGATGATTATTTATGCACATGTTTTGATGGAATAACAATTTGTTTATTTCATCGATGTGTGACGTGTATTGGTGTGGAGAATGGAATCGCATCACTCCCTTGCGAGTGCCCTGTGATATCCATGATTTTCTTCGCACGGTGTTTCTGTTAATGCTTTATTATATATATATTTGTATGCATGTTATTGTTTGGTTGCAGGTATTGTAGGTACATGACACCGACTCCACCTGGGTACTCAGGTCTGAGTGTCAAGACTCAACGGATACGTTGATTGGGAGATAGTAGTTTGGTTCACCCTAGTCTAATCTATAATCCTGGTCTTAGTACATCATCTGTTTTAGTTAGAGTCATAGGATTGTTTTGTATTCTTCTGTTTGGATAAATTGTTTGAAAGGTAAATTTGGTTAATTTTTAATGATAGTTTATAGTGTTTTAAATTATTGTTATTTAAATTAATTTTTAAATGTTGAAGAAATTAGTGCTTTATATTTAATTAATTAATTAGCTTATTTGGTTAAATGGATTGATCTTAAAAGATCAAACTTATTTAATTTAATTAATTAATTAAATTAAATTAATTAATTAATTAATTAAATAAAATTAATTAATTAAATTAAATTATTAAGTGTGTAAATAGTTTTGTTTGAAATTAAATAATTATTTGTGAAAAGGTATTTTGGTTATTAAAAAAATGGTTGTATTTTGGAAATTGGAAATTTAAATTAAAATAAAAATAAATTCATGCAATTGAAATTTGAGTTTTAAATTTAAATTAAATAAATTAAAAGGCATGCAATTTTGAAATGGGTAAGATTGTCGAGAAGTGGTGGAGAAGATATTTGCAACCACTTCTCGACATGTGTGCCAGTGTAATTATTATGTTTGTTGAGGAAATTTGTTACGGAGGTAATATTGGATCTGGGGAAATCACAAAGGTTGTTGAATTTTCTTTACGGAAAAATATCTGAGCTTGGAAAAATTTCTTTGTTTATGTTATTTTGGGTAATACTGTATATTTGTGGAAGATCCCTTGGAGGATCTTGGTGGTTAGTTAAAGCTTTCTTGGTTTTGGGACTTCCTTTGAAGAAGATTTTGGAATAGTACGCTACAGGCAAGTGGATTTCTTCTACAGGCAGCAAACTATTAACAGGTATTTTTCTTGTTGTTTGGTTTCTTGTTTTTTTGAAAAGAAAATCTAATTATTTAAATTGCAACTTCTTGGCAAATGCTTGAGGAAGATCTTCTGTTAATATCTGTTATTTGTTTGCAAGAATCTTCAAGAATTTAGATAAGCAAAAGAAATAATTCAAAACAAAATTCTTTTGAAATCCTCTGTGAAAATTGTAGAAAAGGATTTATAATTTGTTACAAATCTGCTATGTAATTGATTGAAAATTCTTTTTTTTTTTTAAAAAGGGGTTAAACAAATAAATTTCTCCATTATTCTGTAGGAAAACCCTATGCTAGAAATTTATACAGTTACAGTATTCGATTTATTGTAGAAATTATATATATATATATAATGAAGAAATTTGTGAAGTTTTGGATCAAAGATGAGAAAACCCGTACACGGATTTTCGTTGAAAAAATCGCACGGAGTTTTAATTCAAAATAATTTTTATTGCATGAAATTTGTAGTGAAATTTCATTTAAATGAAAGTTTGTTGGAGGCTGCCCGCTGGGGGCTACCCCCACAGCCGACCCCACGGGGGAGCTGGCTGTGAGGGCAGCGCCCAGTACTGCCTTCACAGGCAGCGCTGACGCTGCCTGCACAACCGTGCCCTCCCATGGAGGGTTCGACTGTGTGAGCAGCCGAGCCCTGCCCAAATGTATTTCATATTTATTAAGTTTCGATTAAATTCAAATTGTTATAAATTATAAATATAATATATGTTTATATATTACATATATAATATATATTAATAAATATATATGTTATATATGTAATGTGTAAATATTATAATATATATAGTTTTTTTTTTTTTGATATTAATATGAAGGAAATATGGATAATTTTAAATGTTATTTAATATCATTATATATTTAAGTATATGTGTATTTAACTGATTATAAAGCATTTATTTATTTATTTATTTATTTATTTAAACGAATGAAATAATGTTAATTAGCATGTGAATATTAAGAATAGATAGTTTATAATGAAATGTATTTTGTAGAGTAAATATAATTTCATTATTAAATATGATTGTGAAATTGGGATAATCGTAGATTTAATTTTCATTTTAAAAGGAAGATAAATTTTGTATTAGTTGATTAACTTCAATGGATTTAGTAAATCCAAATTGTAGATGTGAATTTGTTTCAAATTGCTTTATATTTTATTGGTTAATTTGGGGGTTGTTGTAGTTGTTCAAGTCTTCCAGACCAGTTGTTTAATGGGGATTGTGATTATCTAAGTAGAGTTCTTGCGTTAACTAAGGATGTGTACATGGATTTGTATGGTGTTTGACACCTATTTTATGATTAATGATTTGATGTTTGTTATAACACGTTTGGTCTTTTATATTGATTTTGGCTATATGTACACTTTGTAAACCTTAGTCAGAAAACTTAGTTTTTCCTTGTTAAGTTTAGGGGAGTGGCTTTTTGTAAGGGCCGACACACAAAGTGGTGTCAGGGTAACTTGCAAAGAGTTAATAAGTCAGTGAAAACTAAAGAACACAGTAGTTAGATTAAAATACTTAACAAGATGTATATGCCTTGCTTATGACTCTTGAGCTACTTCAGTCATGAGTATAAGATGAGAAGGCCTGGAATGGAAAATCGATGTCTTGTATCCTTAAGAGACATTCGATTCCGCAACAGTATGCAATAGGGGGAAGATTTCGTAAGAGGTTACCAGGGTAACCCAAGGATTGGGGGCCAGAACCTAGGAAGAAACACTAGGGTAACCTTTGCAATGTTGTGATGACACTCCACCTAGAATAACAGTTATCCTTATATTTGTAATACATTCAATTGTCTAAATCGGGAAGTAATGTAACCATTAGATTGTTATGTACTAGTGTCTAGGGTTAGTAGATTAGGCCTAGGTAACCTTGTTACTATCTCCTAGCACGGGGGGTGGACCTATGGGTACCAGATGGTTGGGTGGAACGTGCACTTTACTCCGTTGGGTCCCCATTTTGTGATCATAGCATTGAGAGCTTCATGATGGAGAGCTCGCATTTGGAACTTATGAATACTTCTTCATTGTAATTTTGTAAATTTGTATTGTAAAACATCCCTCAAATGTTGTGAGGTGAACTTTTGTATTTGTAATCATTATTGAACTACTTCATCAGATGGATGAGTATTGTATATTTTATCAAATGCAATGTATGGAAACATGTTTGTACTTTATGTTATCTTCAATGGAAATTTCAATGTTATGCAATGTTTATCTTTATGTTATAAGTTAATATGTGCAATGCGAAATAATTAAGTCACTTATGGAAAACTCAAAGTAGTGTAACGTCGTATAGCTTAATGAATGTATGCAACTAATTAACTTAATAATTAAACTTAAAAAAAAAAAAATTATTACACCTTTATACACTATTGCAACATTCTTAGGCTATTAAGACGGGGCATTACAGATTGGTATCAGAGCCAAGGTTACAAACACTGGATGCTCTGGGTAATCACGAGCCCATTAGGTTGACCTAGTACGTAGTGTCGCAACTGTTAGCCTTGGTTGAATAGTATCTAAGACTCGTTATTGTTATGTGTAGGAACATGCCTAGGCGAGGAGGAAGAGGTCATGGTAGAGGTCGAGGTGGAGGCCGAGGGCCACTCCCCCTCCTAACCCTCATCACAGTGATCATGCATAATAGTTGGGTCAAAGAAATGAGGGACATAATCCCGAACAGTTAGTAGTAGAGGGTTCTCAGATACGTCCATTATTAGAGGTCCTAGCTTGTCTTGGACCTAGACAGGTAGATGAGCAGGAGGTTTTCAGAGAGAGAGATAGATCTCCTAGGAGAGTACAGGACACAACACATCAGGATGCTATCACTGCAGGTCATATGAGGGATTTACTGAGGGCACGCCCACCTACCTTTGATGGTACAGGAGGTGGATTAGAGGTTGAGACCTGGCTACTGGATTTGGGTAGATGATTCGCCATGCACCCATACGGTAGTAATACCCATGCCAGATGTGCTATTATGCACTTGAGAGGATTCGCCTCTACTTGGTGGCACCTAGAGGAGCAAAAGCTCCATTTGGATATTGGTTCTGTGTCTTGGGAGATGTTTCTCGAGAGGTTTAGAGCACGGTTCTTGTCAAAACACTGGAGGCAGCGTAGGGCTGATGAGTTCCATGATCTACGTCAGTTAGCTCTTTCTGTAGAGCAATACGAACGTAGGTTCTATGAACTCAAGCAGTATGCTGGTATTGGCGATGATGAGCCTATGCTAGTACAACACTTTATCAGGGATTTAAATGCCCGCATTAGTGGTGGTGTCCAAGTCTTTGAGCCAAAGACTATGGAAGTCATAGTGGAGAAGGCTCGCATAGTAGAGGAGAACCTTATTATGGCATTAGGTGGGCATACAGGAGTGCAGATTGGTAGTGCTCCTGAAGTAGGTTTTAGTCCATGGGGTGGACAGGCACAGACAAGTGGTTCCTCTAGGAACCAACAGACACCCACAAAGGGTGGGCAGCAACAACAACAACAA
Source organism: Sequoia sempervirens (assembly GCA_007258455.2). Taxonomy (NCBI): domain Eukaryota; kingdom Viridiplantae; phylum Streptophyta; class Pinopsida; order Cupressales; family Cupressaceae; genus Sequoia; species Sequoia sempervirens. Next base: position 53,198 of record VDFB02156703.1, on the reverse strand, counting down.
ACACCTCAAAAGAACAATAACCGACAACCACAACAACAAAATAGTCCTCAAACAGGAAAGGGTCATAACTGGTGGCGCAACAAGCACAATAGGCAAGATCATCCTGCACAGAGTGCTCAGTCGACCATCAGTAGGGGTAGTTTTCGGCAATCCAATGCACCTTCGGGTGGCAGAGGATTCAGCAGAGGCACAGGTTGTTATTCATGTGGGTAGTAGGGAAACCTAGCTAGGCAGTGTCTGATGAGAGGTTCTACTGGTTATGGGCCTCGACCTATAGTTTCAGAGCCTACGGTGGGAGATGCAGGAAGAGCACATATAGTATATGTTGTGGTTAATGACCGCCAAGCCGATCACCAGAACACGGTGGTCGAAACTTCAGGTAAGTTACATGGTGTTAGTGTTTCTATACTTTTTGATTTCGGAGCCACTGACTCCTTTATTTCACCGACCATTGTTGACCGTTGTGGTCTTGTGGTGGTAAAGCAAGGTGGTAAGTGGCAAGTTGAATTCGCCTCAGGAGTGAAAGTAGCAGTAGAAAACTTAGTACATAATTGTGAACTTAAAATTGGTACGTTAACTACCTTAGTAGATTTATATGTTACACCCTTAGGATCGTATGACATAGTTTTAGGTATGGATTGGTTAGCATCCTATCATGCTGTAATTGACTGTTGACTTAAGACAGTTAGTTGCATTAATGATTTAGGTGTGAAAGTGGAAATCGTAGGTATTCAAAGACCTATCTCTTTGCGGATGATATCTGCTATGCAATTAAAGAGATGTCTTCGTTAGGGATGTCAACTGTTTGCAACAACAATTACTTATTTGGAAGAAGAAGGTGAGAATCGAGAGGTATCTCTTGATGATCATCCTATTCTTAGGGAATTCGTAGACGTGTTTCCCGATGACATTCCTAGAATGCCACCAAAGAGGGATATTGACTTTAGAGTTGACCTAGTTCCTGGAGCTGAGCCTATATCTAGAGCTCCTTATAGAATGATGACTTAGGAGTTAGAGGAACTTCGTATCCAGTTAGAGGAATTATTAGAAAAGGGTTTCATTCGTCCCAGTGTTTCCCCTTGGGGAGCACCTGTCATCTTCGTAAAGAAGAAGGACGGATCTCTTAGGCTGTGTATTGACTATCGTCAATTGAACAAGGTTACGATTAAGAATCATTATCCTTTGCCTAGAATCGATGATCTTTTTGATCAAATTAAGGGAGCTAATGTGTTCTCTAAAATCGATTTGAAATTTGGTTATCATCAATTGCGAATAGCTGAAGCAGACATTCATAAAACTGCTTTTCAAACTCATTACGGGAATTACGAATTCACAGTAGTACCATTTGGGTTAACGAACGCACCATCAGTATTTATGAGTTTAATGAATGGTGTATTTCATACATACCTTGATCGCTTTGTCCTGGTATTTCTCGATGATATTTTAGTCTATTCGAGAAACACAAAGGAACATGAAGAACACTTGAGACAGGTTTTGCAATGTTTAAGGGAAAATCAATTGTATGCAAACCTGAAGAAGTATGATTTCTTTCAAACTGAAATAAAATACCTTGGACATGTGATATTTGGTAAAGGTATTGTTGTGGATCCTTCAAAGATCCAAGCTATTGTAGATTGGCCCACACCTACTAATGTAGGTGAAGTTCATAGTTTTATGGGTCTAGCCGGTTACTATAGGTGATTCATAGAGGGATTTTCTAGAATCGGTCATCCTATTACTTCTCTTCAAAGGAAAGGGAAGAAGTTTGTTTGGACAAAGCAATGTCAGTTGGATTTTCAAACACTTAAAGAAAAGTTAACTAATGCGCCTATATTGATTGTTCCTGATCCTACTAAGGATTTTGTAGTATGCACGGATGCATCCTTAGAGGGTTTGGGAGCAGTTTTGATGCAAGATGGGCGTGTGATTGCTTATGAGTTTCGCAAACTCAAAGACCACGAATTAAACTATCCTACTCATGACCTAGAACTAGCTGTAGTAGTGCATGCATTAGTTCAATGGAGGCATTTCCTATTAGGTCATCATTTCGAACTTCATACTGATCACTGTAGTTTTCAATACATCTTTATGCAACCTAACTTGAATGCTAGGCAAAGACGGTGGATGGAGTTCTTGTGTGAGTACGATTTTGAAGTGAGATATGTGTAGGGAAAAGAGAACGTAGTGGCTGATGCTCTTAGTCGTCGTCAACATGAGATCTTTGCTACTACTCTTGAAGTAGATTTGAGAGGTCAAATATTAGTAGCACTTCCTACAGATAGATTGTATCAGGAAGTGAGGTCGGAGATTGAATCTGGTAGACCTTTAGAAGGTCGATTTGTAGGGTATGTCCTAGAATCAGATGGTATATTATGGCATTTAGGTCATATTTATGTACCACATGTTGAGAATCTTCGTACATTAATTATGAATGAAGCTCATCAAGCTCCATACTCAGCTCATCCAGGTGTCAAGAAAATGCATGCTAATCCTCGGCAATTGTATTTCTGGCCTGGTATGAAACGTGATATTGCTGATTATGTTTCAAGATGTCTTGAATGCTAGCGAGTTAAAGCTGAGCATCAACATCCTGCTAGATTATTGCAGCCACATCTCATTCCCGAATGGAAATGGGATATTATATCCATTGACTTTGTTGTAGGGTTACCTACGTCATCACGTCGACATGATGCCATTATGGTAACTGTTGACCGTTTGACTAAAGTAGCTCACTTCTCTCTAGTATGTTCATCATACAATGCTTCATCCATAGCTAGGATATTCATGGAGGACATAGTTAGATTGCATGGGATTCCTCGTAGGATTATTTCTGATAGAGATCCCGTATTCACTTCAACCCTATGGACTTCATTACAACATGCCCTATGTACACAGTTGAACTTTAGTTCAGCATATCATCCTCAAACTGATGGAAAAACTGAAAGAGTTAACCAAATATTAGAGGATATGCTTAGGATGTATGTAATGGACCAACAGTCTCGTTGGGAGGATTACTTGTACTTAGTAGAAATTCACTTACAACAATGGATATCAAAGTTCCATAGGTATGCCACCATTTCAGGCATTATACAGTCATCCTTGTCGAACTCATCTTAGTTGGGATTGACTAAAGGACAGAGTGTTGCTTGGACCTGAGATGCTTCGTGACATGGAGCAATAGGTTGACCGTATTAGAGAGCATTTGATAGCAGCTCAGGATAGGCAAAAGAAATATGCCGATGCACATATGATAGACCGACAGTTTGCTGTTGGTGATAGAGTGTTTCTTTGAGTGCGACTGCGAAAGAGTCCAATCCATTACGGAAAAGGCTCTAAGCTTGCACCTGGTTTCGTTGGGCCATTCGAGATTTTAGAGAGAATTGGTCCCGTGGCATATTGACTCACCTTACCACCTAGTTTGTCTCGTATTCATGATGTTTTTCATGTATTAGTTCTGAGACAATATCATCCTGACATATCTCATGTACTTGATTAGAATGCGTTACAGGTAGAGGACGGGTAGCTGGCTTTGGAGCCCATGGCCATTCTATAGCGCCGGACGCTCGGTCTCAGGGGTCGAGACGTTGATCAGGTGAGGGTCCAATGGGATCCTAGCTATGAGGCTTCTGCTACCTGGGAGGATGCGACACACATGAGGGAACTTTATCCCTATCTGTTCATAGGCTTTCAGGAGCAAGCCTGATCCTAGGGGGGGAGGATGTAGTACCCCTCCATTTATGTATATGCTTTTTGTTGTTATGTTTTCACACTGTTAGATTATGATACCTTGTTTGGATATTTTGATCGCTGGTTTTGAGCGATAGTGGATTTATTATGTGACATGATGATACACTGTATGGTGATTATTGATTTCTGACATGAATTGATATAATGTAGATGTTTACTTTTAGATGATTATTGCTATGCACATGTTTTGATGGACTAACAACTATTTACTTCGTCAGTCTGATGTGACATGTATTGGTGTGGAGAACAGAATCGCATCACTCGCTTGCGAGTGCCCTGTGATATCCGTGATTTTCTCCACACGGTGTGTCTGTTAATGCTTTATTTATATATATATTTGTATGCATGTTATTGTTTGGTTGTAGGTATTGCAAGTACATGACACTGACTCCACCTGGGTACTCAGGTCTGAGCGTGTCAAGAATCAATGGATACGTTGATTGGGAGATAGTAGTTTGGTTCACCCTAGTCTAATCTATAATCCCGGTCTTAGTACAATCGTCTATTTTTTTAGTTATGAGTCATAGGATTGTTTTGTATTCTTCTGTTTGGATAAATTGTTTGAAAGGTAAATTTGGTTAATTTTTAATGATAGTTTATAGTGTTTTAAATTATTGTTATTTAAATTAATTTTTAAATGTTGAAGAAATTAGTGCTTTATATTTGATTAATTAATTAGCTTATTTGGTTAAATGGATTGATCTTAAAAGATCAAACTTATTTAATTAAATAAATTAATTAATTAAATTAAATTATTAAGTGTGTAAATAGTTTATTTGAAAATTAAATAATTATTTGTGAAAAGGTATTTTGGTTATTAAAAAAATGGTTGTATTTTGGAAATTGGAAATTTAAATTAAAATAAAAATAAATTCATGCAATTGAAATTTGAGTTTTAAATTTAAATTAAATAAATTAAAAGGCATGCAATTTTGAAATGGGTAAGATTGTCGAGAAGTGGTGGAGAAGATATTTGCAACCACTTCTCGACATGTGTGCCAGTGTAATTATTATGTTTGTTGAGGAAATTTGTTACGGAGGTAATATTGGATCTGGGGAAATCACAAAGGTTGTTGAATTTTCTTTACGGAAAAATATCTGAGCTTGGAAAAATTTCTTTGTTTATGTTATTTTGGGTAATACTGTATATTTGTGGAAGATCCCTTGGAGGATCTTGGTGGTTAGTTAAAGCTTTCTTGGTTTTGGGACTTCCTTTGAAGAAGATTTTGGAATAGTACGCTACAGGCAAGTGGATTTCTTCTACAGGCAGCAAACTATTAACAGGTATTTTTCTTGTTGTTTGGTTTCTTGTTTTTTTGAAAAGAAAATCTAATTATTTAAATTGCAACTTCTTGGCAAATGCTTGAGGAAGATCTTCTGTTAATATCTGTTATTTGTTTGCAAGAATCTTCAAGAATTTAGATAAGCAAAAGAAATAATTCAAAACAAAATTCTTTTGAAATCCTCTGTGAAAATTGTAGAAAAGGATTTATAATTTGTTACAAATCTGCTATGTAATTGATTGAAAATTCTTTTTTTTTTTTAAAAAGGGGTTAAACAAATAAATTTCTCCATTATTCTGTAGGAAAACCCTATGCTAGAAATTTATACAGTTACAGTATTCGATTTATTGTAGAAATTATATATATATATATAATGAAGAAATTTGTGAAGTTTTGGATCAAAGATGAGAAAACCCGTACACGGATTTTCGTTGAAAAAATCGCACGGAGTTTTAATTCAAAATAATTTTTATTGCATGAAATTTGTAGTGAAATTTCATTTAAATGAAAGTTTGTTGGAGGCTGCCCGCTGGGGGCTACCCCCACAGCCGACCCCACGGGGGAGCTGGCTGTGAGGGCAGCGCCCAGTACTGCCTTCACAGGCAGCGCTGACGCTGCCTGCACAACCGTGCCCTCCCATGGAGGGTTCGACTGTGTGAGCAGCCGAGCCCTGCCCAAATGTATTTCATATTTATTAAGTTTCGATTAAATTCAAATTGTTATAAATTATAAATATAATATATGTTTATATATTACATATATAATATATATTAATAAATATATATGTTATATATGTAATGTGTAAATATTATAATATATATAGTTTTTTTTTTTTTGATATTAATATGAAGGAAATATGGATAATTTTAAATGTTATTTAATATCATTATATATTTAAGTATATGTGTATTTAACTGATTATAAAGCATTTATTTATTTATTTATTTATTTAAACGAATGAAATAATGTTAATTAGCATGTGAATATTAAGAATAGATAGTTTATAATGAAATGTATTTTGTAGAGTAAATATAATTTCATTATTAAATATGATTGTGAAATTGGGATAATCGTAGATTTAATTTTCATTTTAAAAGGAAGATAAATTTTGTATTAGTTGATTAACTTCAATGGATTTAGTAAATCGAAATTGTAGATATGAATTTGTTTCAAATTGCTTTATATTTTATTGGTTAATTTGGGGGTTGTCATAGTTGTTCAAGTATTCCAGACCAGTTGTTTAATGGGGATTGTGATTATCTAAGTAGAGTTCTTGCGTTAACTAAGGATGTGTACATGGATTTGTATGGTGTTTGACACCTGTTTTATGATTAATGATTTGATGTTTGTTATAACACATTTGGTCTTTTATATTGATTTTGGCTATATGTACACTTTGTAAACCTTAGTCAGAAAACTTAGTTTTTCCTTGTTAAGTTTAGGGGAGTGGCTTTTTGTAAGGGCCGACACACAAAGTGGTGTCAGGGTAACTTGCAAAGAGTTAATAAGTCAGTGAAAACTAAAGAACACAGTAGTTAGATTAAAATACTTAACAAGATGTATATGCCTCGCTTATGACTCTTGAGCTACTTCAGTCATGAGTATAAGATGAGAAGGCCTGGAATGGCAAATCGATGTATTGTATCCTTAAGAGACATTCGATTCCGCAACAGTATGCAATAGGGGCCAGATTTCGTAAGAGGTTACTAGGGTAACCCAAGGATTGGGGGTCGGAACCTAGGAAGAAACACCAGGGTAACCTTTGCAACGTTGTGATGAAACTCCACCTAGAATAACGGTTATCCTTATATTTGTAATACATTCAATTGTCTAAATCTAGAAGTAATGTAACCATTAGATTGTTATGTACTAGTGTCTAGGGTTAGTAGATTAGGTCTAGGTAACCTTGTTACTATCTCCTAGCTGGGGGGTGGACCTACGGGTACCACATGGTTGGGTGGAACGTGAACTTTACTCCGTTGGGTCCCCAGTTTGTGATCATAGCATCGAGAGCTTCATGATGGAGAGCTCGCATTTGGAACTTATGAATACTTCTTCATTGTAATTTTGTAAATTTGTATTGTAAAAAATCGCTTAAATGTTGTGAGGTGAACTTTTGTAATTGTAATCATTATTGAACTACCTCATCAGATGGATGAGTATAGTATATTTTATCAAATGCAATGTATGGAAACATGTTTGTACTTTATGTTATCTTCAATGGAAATTTCAATGTTATGCAATGTTTATCTTTATGTTATAAGTTAATATGTGCAATGCGAAATACTTAAGTCACTTATGGAAAACTCAAAGTAGTGTAACGTCGCATAGCTTAATGAATGTATGCAACTAATTAACTTAATAATTAAACTTAAAAAAATAAAAATTATTACACCTTTATACACTATTGCAACATTCTTAGGCTATTAAGATGGGGCATTACATTTTTAAATGCAACTTTGAATGCCTTATGACCCAACACAAAGGTTTCCTAATTTCAAAGTATTACAACTCATTATAAATGTTTTGTAACTCATTATTACTCAAATATTCATAAAAAGTTTCACATTTTCATGTTCTAAAAACTAAACTATCTAGCACATTTTACATCATTCTCACTCCATCAAAGTATCATTGCACCATAATAAGAGGTAGAGTGTCCTAGGTAAGGTTTAACCCATAATAACATTTATTTATTTTTTATCACATTAAAAGGTAACCCATTAAATATCGAACAAGTTGGATAAGCAATTTTGATAGTTTTATCAAATGTGGAAGATTGATATTTAGAATGTTTAGAGAAGCACACAATTCAGTGCATGCCACAACATGTAATTAAATGGTTTATTGATTCAAGATTAATAATGTTAAATTGTAATAGAATGTTAACTTGGATTGATTAAATTGTAATCTTGGTCAACTAAATTTTTGTTTGACATTTCTCATTATTCAAATTTCAGAATCATTTGACTTTACAATTTAATCTCAATGCTTATCTTATTAAAGATTTGATCTTGCTATCATTTAAATAACTTGATTAATTAATGTGCCACTCTGAAACAATTTTAAATCATCTAACCACTAGATAAATTTCTTTTACCATTTTTGAAAATCCTTCACTAACCAATTATTTAACAATAAACCTTAATTTCTCTCGTTTAAGTGCCTAACTTGACTTTGGAAAACGTGATATTGAAATTACTTAAATTCTTCTCTAATAAATTAGTTTCAAAATCTCTTTTCTTCTTATGTGCTTATAAATATAGAGAATATGGTTTTTTTGGGGCCAATAAGTTTTATGTTATGGTAGGTTTCTACCATTATTGCTTAAGAGTTGATTGAGAAATGTCTGAATTTTTTCATTTTGTTTCTTTGTTCTTTTTTGGTAGATTTGCAATGTTGTGGGAAGAGTTTAGGCTTCGATGGATAAATTATCTTTTCCCTAATCTTCAATAGGGAAATTTTACCCCAGAAGAAGACGAGCTCATTATAAAGCTCCATTCTATTCCAGGTGACAAGTGAGTAATCTGTCATCATCTTTGTTCACCACATCACAATTTATTTTTTCTTTCCAAAAGAAATTTACATCCATGATCAAAGTTTGTTTCAGAGTTGCAGTCAAACCATCTGGTCTTGTTGAAATATAAAGTCGTTAAAAGTGAGTTCTCTTTGCAAAAGCCATATGAGATTTAGTCAATCAAATTTAGATAGAATTTTGTACATAGCGACCTATTTTCTTAGGCTTAGGAATGCTTGAATGGAACGCTGGTCCGTTCGTCCCTATAGCTACAAAAATTGGCAGACAAAGTAGTTTAAAAACTCCTGCTTGTTTTTAAAATTCAAAATTTTTGTCCTTCATTTCATTTGCATGAATTAATGCTTGTTTACCTCCTGTGACCTCTACTTTCCTATGATGACTTCCATTGAAATTTGTGTTGGTCCTTGAAGTATGATGTCCCATCATGTTATGTATGTGTCTATGTATGTTTTGATTCCTTTTTGTATGTACATAGGTGTGTTTTTTCTAGGAGTTATCCAGCTCCATTTTAAAGTTTGTATTTTTTTTTAATATTTGCTTTGGAGTGGAACCCACCATAATTTTCCCCATAGTCAGATTGGAGCAGTTTTACTTCGGGAGGCATAACTTTCACCTAGTATGTCCAGTTTTCAACTTGTTGTAATCATTGGAAAGCTGACTTGGAGCTCTACATTGTGGTGTCAAAAATTTTTCTAGACTTTTTTTTGTTTTGATAGTGTTTTTCTTGGCCAAATTTAAGTGTTCTTTTCAGATTTGAGAGGACATATTAGGTGCATACAGAGTCAAATTTTGGACTTTGAATAGTCAATGGGAAGCTTGTTCAAAGAACTACATAGTGGATCAGGTTTGGAGTTATTTTGGCATGGTTTATTTTTTGTTTTTCTTACCTAATTTTTTTATGGGTCTCTTTGAATATGGAGATATTATGAGCTTATGGATGATTGCATTTTGGTGATTTAATATTGGATTCATTGTATGATCAGTTGTACACCTTAGATTATTCTATTATTTGACATGTTTATCAATATATGGTTGGATTTGTATGTTGCATTTTTCTATCTACAAGTTGTGCAATGTTGTAGGCGGTCTATACTTACATGTTGCATTTATGACTTGGAAATGGGTTTTCTTTTCTCATTGATATTTTAGTGTTGATGCAAGTTCAATTCTGGTGGCTTGGTTTAGTCACTTGGTTTTCTGGTTTTATTTTCATGTTGAGGAGGTGAGATGGTATTACCAAGTATAGTCATGATATGAGACATATGAAGTTGACTATGATTATTTAGATATGTGGAAATAGTTGGGTTGAGTTGTTGGTACATTTGGTGGTGATCATGGTTTCATGGATGTTTCTTGTGCATTAGAGACTTTCGAATGTCATGGTGGTTTATGTAGGTGCATTATTGGTGGTGTTGGATTAAATCCCAATTTAGGTTGTGGTGGTGTATCATCTTGGTTTGAGGAGATTGGTATCATGATGTCATGGATAGCTTGGTTACACTTTTCAATGGGAGATTTTGATAGTGATGGATTGGCCGTGATGGTTTGATGGTGTATCTTCTTGCTTTAGAGGATGGTTATCATGTTGTAATTGAGATCTTGGATTCACATGTTTGGTGTGAGCTTATGATAGTGATGTGGTGTTGGTTGTGTGGATCATGATGCCATGGGATTGCTCAATATCACAGCTCAGTGGGAGCATTTGGCAATGATGTGGATCCATTGTTGATTATGGATGGTTGTCTTTAGTAGGGGTTGATTGGTGTCATAGAGGAGCTCTTGGACTATGTGTGCTATAGTGAGAGTTCATTGAAATCATGTGCTGGAGATGTTGAGGTATTATTTATGACTTATTGGTTTTGACAAGTGATCCTTGGTTGTATGATGGTTTTGTTATTATGTCATGGTATAATCTTGATTACCATTTTAGAGTTATGGCATGGTACATGTTATGATGATTTGAGCATGTGATCTTCCTTTGAGGAGATGTGAGATCATGGTGTCATGTTTATGTTCCTGATTCTGCATTTGGAGCTATGATTTTGACCTTGATTGGTTCTATTTGTATTGAGTACTTTTATCATTTTCTTAGATTTTAGCATGGATTGATTGGTTGCAAGTGATCATGGATACATGGAGACTTAGGTTAGGCTTCGTGGTCTCTTGTGGTTAGAGACATGTTGTTGAGATGGTTACTCTTGATGAGATTTTAGCAGGAAGTCTGACAAGCCTACACCTTGGTTGGATGTGATTACAACATGGAACTATGAGGAGAGTGTTGTTGGTTGATTCATGATGACTTGGATATCCTGGAGGACCATTCTCATTCCCCACTCTTGGTCCACTCAGTGGTTCATTTGAAAGGTATTACCCATTTTTCTTTCAAGTGCATTATGTTTATGATTTTTCTTCTCATGGATATGGATCTTGAGCCATGGATATTTGGTTCATTTAAGGAGTGTTGGCATGTTTATCTCCTTGTACATGTTGGGTTTAGGAGATGGTTTATTGGGCTGATTTCCTTGGTTTTGGGAATGCTTACTTTGAGTTTAATCTTCTCATTTTGAGATGCTTACATCCATGATTAGTTACATGATACATATGTTATGTTTGATCTTGGTGATTGGACGATTGGATGTTGTTATGGATGTTTTCATGGGATGTTGTGGAGGAGATCATACTTGACACAGTTGGAATTTAGTGGTGTGTGTAGGAGGACATGTTATAGGTGTTTGGTTTAGTTTTGCATATCATTGTGTATGTTCCTTAGTACTACATGTTTACATCTTCTATGTGATGTTGTTAGTAGACTTGGTATGCCTTGATCACTTGTGATGGTGTCTTCTTTATGGAATGTTAAAAAAGCGATGTGTTGAATGTTCTCATTCCAGGTTTGCATTCATCTGGAAATTTTCCATGTAGTGAGAGCTCCTAGATGTGTATGTCACCATTTGACATGTTTGCACATGGATTTTGTTATTGTGGTTTATGGGTGGATATGTGTTGGCATGAGTTTACTATGTTATGTATACCTTGGTGGTATGGATAGTTGGATGCGTTAGCACTTACAATGGGTGTCATTTTAGCTATGGTGATTTATTATTGATAGATACTAGTGCATATTCATTATCTTTGGATTGAGTGTTTGTGTTTTAAGATATTTATTTAAGGTAGGATTATGCTTCTTTGTGACAATTAGTGTGACATCTCTTTGGATGTGTTCTTATCTTAGTGCATTGGAATGGTGGAGGATGAGATCATTCATGGATGATATGGCAGTCAGCTTGGTTCTTGTTATAGGTATCTTGATGGAGCACATGGTGTTGGAAACACAAGGGTAGAGAACTAAGAGGGGGGTTGAATTAGTTGTCACAGAAATTAAAAAACTTATTTAACTTATTAACCTTATTCTTAGATTTGATAATTAACCATGAAAGCATAAATCATCAACACATCAAAAACACACATAACACCAAGATTTTTTTACATGGAAACCTTGTTAGAGGAAAAACCATGGTGGAGGTCAGTCCACAAGATTATACCTAGTTAAAACTATAATGAAAATGAAATATGGGGAATGCAAATGCATTCAGGCACACTACCTAGAGCTCATTGCTCAATTACAACAATGATAACCACCCAAAGGAAGACACTCTATCTTACAAAAAGAATCAAATTACATCTGCAGAGATTTGAACTGATAAAATAGCATCTACTAATGCCTGATCATAGTTTCGATTAAGCACATGAACACTTCTTCACTCTTCTTCACACTCTACTCTGCCTTCAAATGATATTCACACATACACATACAAAATCACACTTTGTAATTCACTCACACTCTTCAATTCAAATAAAAAATCGCTCTTATATATCTACAATAAGAAATTTCATCACTTCATGTCGACCTCAATAAAAATAATGAAATAAATATAAATTGTTAGCCAAAAACATTAAAGAATATTAATGTGAATCAACCAAGGTCAACCACAACTTAGTGAAGTGATGTAGAGCCTAGGTGGATAATAACTCTCAACAAACTAATGTCAATATCAGAAACAATGAACCCTTTTTGAAAACACCTTCAATTTGCCAAGCATCAACTCACCTTCAAGGGTCTCAACCCTTCAAATTTGCAAAACAACACGAACCCTCCACCAAGGCCCTGAAATTTTTTCTAAACATTCCAATGATGACAATTTATCCATTTAAAAGCAATATCAAAGTTAGATTCTTCACAACCTTCAAAACTCGCCTTCTACCACTAGCATCCCTTGTAGTATAGGAAAATTGATTTTTTAGTCTTTAGACCAAATCCTTCCAAAACACCAAAGAAATAAAACATAGAATCAAGCACCCATTTCAGATTCATTCATCATATCAAAAACTCAGATATTACTCTTTTTGAATCAAAGATTTCAAAATCAAGAATTTCACAGTTTTAGGCCTCCAATTAGGCCATTTTTACAAAGAGACCCCTCTTTAATCTTATCACCAGACCACCAAACGGAAAAAAAGTCTTGAGAAATGATACAAAACCACATATTTCCTAGGTATTAAGTCCTCATTTGTTCTTATACACTCTTAAACTCAAACCCTCCAAAAAACATGTAGAAACCAAGGGTTTTAGGGTACCCTTATTAAAAGTTCACACTCCCAATCACTCCCAGCCAAAAAACTGCTCAGACACATCAAATATTGTCCCCCCATGCTCAAAAAACCACTCACTTGGCCTTTGGAATCATTTTTTCATCATTTCATAGGTTTGAACCACCCTTTTCCAAGAGGAAACACACATTTTCTAGTCCTAGGGCTCCACCCATTCACTACCAATTCAATATCACAGCATATTGAACATGTTAAGCATCTAATTTACATGTTATAGGACCCATTCCACAAGATACAGTAAACACAAAAAGTGGAATGGGTCATTTTATCATTTTTTGAAGACCCTCAACCCACAAATCTAGAAAAAATAGGTAGCAGCAATAAAAATTGAATAACTTTCACAAAACAAGGAGTTAGACCCTAATATTTGAAGTAAATTAAAGATAATTCATAGGCCTACAACTTCCAAAAGAATTTCAGAGCATTTGGAGTCTGTACAAGGACAAAAGTAGAGAAAAAACAGTAATTTTCTGAAAAACAGTGTTTTTATTGATAAAAAAAGGCTCACCAATCTCCAACCAACTTCACTTTCGAGCCATTGAAGGTTATTATACATTTTTTGGTTTTATTCCAACTTCTTTCAACACCTATAACTGATTTTTAATCATTAATACTTTCTAATCTTCATTAAGTTGCATTTTAAGACAAATTGCATATGACAATATTACATAAACTTTGCAACTTTTTAATTTTGACACCCAAAAAATCCTAAATCACTCTAACACCTCTAATTCACCCTATTACAACATATTAGACCTCATTCTTGCACATTTACACCCAAATTCAAGGATTTTCCTTCAAAAGGCTATAAATTCAAATGTTAACAATTTTGTAGCAAGAATGCATTATTTGCACTTTTGACTACCAAGACTCAAAAGAGATCAACCTAATACACCTTAAATGGTCTTAATTGACCTTATTTAGCATAAATAAACCTAAAACATATTTATCTAACCCATTTACCACCTATCAACCTTCAAAAAGTGAAATTTTGTGACTAGGAGACTAGGTGCTCCTGCACCACAAGATTATACCCAGTTAAAACTATAATGAAAATGAAATATGGGGAATGCAAATGCATTCAGGCACACTACGTAGATCTCACTGATCAATTACAACAATGATAACCACCCAAAGGAAGACACTCTATCTTACAAAAAGAATTTTGAATTGATAAAATAGCATCTGCAGAGATTTGAACTGATAAAATAGCATCTGCTAATGCCTGATCATAGTTTTGATTAAGCACATGAAAAATTCTTCACTCTTCTTCACACTCTACTCTTCCTTCAAATTATATTCACACATACACATACAAAATCACACTTTTGAATTCACTCACACTCTTCAATTCAAATAAACAACATATAAGAGATATCAAGTTTCCACAATCCATAATCATGAATCAATTATGCTTCTGGCTTTGATTGTGTTTGAGTTTTTGTCATAATTGATTCACTCTTATATATCTGCAACAAGAAATTTCATCACTTCATGTCAACCTCAATAAAAATAATGAAATGAATATAAATTGTTAGCCAAAAACATTAAAGAATATTAATGTGAATCAACCAAGGTCAACCACAACTTAGCGAAGACCCAAACAAACATCTCCAACAAGAAAAAACTTCAATTAATTACTCCTCAATGATTCACAACACACGACAAACACTATGTTAGCCAAGAACAAGAAAAACATGAACACACAAGAGAAAATCTCCAACCACGAGAAAAATGATCAATGTGAACATGCAAAAAAGATAGAGCACCATCTATAAACATCCAAAAGCATCATGAATCACAAGAGAAGCATCTATAACAACTGAACTAATTGAAATATGATCATCTTCAATCAGGAACATGAACTGAAGCAATAGAAAGACTGTCATAATGACAATATTCATAAGTCGATCAACTCTTCACACAAATCTCTAAAACTCAACATGGATAAACTAGATACACTAAAAAAAAACCCTTTAATCCACAACCTTTGATCTTCAACGTATAGAATTCACTGACATACTAAAATTCACTGAACCACTATCAGCTTGCAACTCATTTATTACAATTTTCTCAATATCCTTGATATATGCAACTTCAAATGAACTAATGCTAATAGTGTTCACATAAATGAAAAACACATATCAACAACACAATCACAACATCCAAAAATATCCCCCTTTGGCATTGATGGCAACACATGATGTGAAAAAAACCATCAACACAACTAACTCTTGACACTTACTCCCCCTTAGGTTCAAAATCATTTTCTCCTCAACTCTTTCTCATGATCTTGCCCCACAAGGCTCTTCTCCCTAGATAATAGCTATTTTTTTACATGACTCTTCTCCCCTTTGACATTAATGAAAAATATCTCTAAGATCCACACAAACTCTAAACCACATATCTAAACATTTGAACATCTGAATACTCCTCCTGAGTAGTAGCCATCACAAAATAAATCTGAAACAAGATATGACTATGAAATGCACAGATTGATGTAATGCAATACATCCTTAGTTCTGATTAGGAGGGGTAATCACCCCTAACTTCCCTCTGGGATACTCAAAAGTATCCTTAGGAAATGGCTTGGTAAATATTTCTTCAATTTGCTCCTTAGTAGGAACATACTCTAGTCTAACTTCCATTTCACTCACTTTTTCCCTCAAAAAGTGAAACTTAATAGATATATGCTTTGTCTTTGAATGTAGCATTGGATTCTTGGAAATATTAATAGCACTTGAATTGTCACATAATATTGCAATAGGCTCATTATATACAACTTTGATATCTTTCAACATCTGTTTCATCCACAGGACTTGAGTACAATTGTTAGCAGTAGCAATGTATTTGACCTCTATAGTAGAAAAGGAAATGGCATTCTGCTTCTTGCTTAACCATGAAATCAACTTCTTACCCAAGAAAAATGCTCCACCACTAGTACTTTTCCAGTCATTCACATCTCCTGCCCAATCAACATCAGTAAAGGCACTCAAGGTAAGATCATCTTTAGGATACCATAGGCCAAAGTCAACAGTTCCCTTCAAGTATTTGGAAATTCTCCTCACAACAATCACATTGGATTCCTTTGAATCAACTTGAAATATTGCAACAATACATACAAAATTCATGATATTAGGCCTAATTTGAGTTAAATACAACAATCCACCAATCATTGATATGTATCTTGTCTGATTTTCCTTTGGAGAATCATCTTTTGTTGTCAACTTACATCCGTTCACCATGGGTGTGCCAACTAGCTTTGAATCTTCCATACCAAACTTATTCAACATTTCCTTCACATACTTGGACTGAGATATAAAAATCCCTTTATCTAGCTAAATAATTTGCAATCCCAAAAATAATTTCACCTCACCAATCATTGACATCTCAAATTCATTTTGCATCTCATTAGCAAACTTCATGCACAAACCATCATCTCCTCCAAAAATGATATCATCAAAAAAGACTTCAACAATCAAATATTCATTATGATCAATCTTGAAATACAGATTACTATCAGTATTACCTTTGTTAAATTCAAGCTTCAACAAATACTTTTCCAATCTTTCATACCATGCTCTAGGGGATTGCTTGAGTGCATACAATGCTTTCTTCAACCGACACACCATATATTCCTTATCAATCAATTGGAATCCATCAGGTTGCTCAACATACACTTCTTTTTCCAATTAGTCATTTAGAAAAGCTGATTTGACATCCATTTGATAAACTTTGTAGTTCTTGTGAGCATCATAGGCAAGAAATAATCTTACAACTTCAATTCTAGCAATAGGGGAAAATGTCTCTTCAAAATCAATTCCTTCCATCTAAGAATATCGTTTACATACCAGTCTTTCTTTGTTTCTAACCACTCACATTGCTCATTCATTTTGTTTCTAAAGACCCATTTGGTTCCAATGGAATTCTTATCCTTAAGTCTAGGAACAAGAATCCCTGTATCATTCTTCTCAATCTATTTTAACTCTTCTTTCATTGCTTCAACCCAATGCTTATCTTTACATGCTTCATACACAATAGATGGCTCAGTCTTTGAAATCAAGCCGTATTCTTCTACAAAATTTCTCCTAGTCTGGAAACCTTTGTTCTTATCACCTATAATCTAATCTATTGAATGATTCGGTCTTACATACCTCAGAGTCTTCTTAGGATGTTCTTCAACTTCAGGCTCTCATGTTCTTTATTCTACGCTTCCACTAGTTTCTCATTCTTCTTCATTCTCCCAATTCACCAAATTGATTTTCACTTGATTTGTAGTCTGATTTTGCTCTCCTTTGTTTGTAATATCATCCTGATCATTAGGGTCATATCCATAGTTTTTGGATGGTGTACCTAAGTCTTCATCAACTTTGACATTTACACTTTCAACCATTTTCCTCAATTTTTTATTATAACATCGATAGGCCTTGCTTTTAGTAGAATAACCAAGAAAGATACCTTCATCACTCCTATCATCAAACTTTCCTATGTCTTCATCTCTCTTGGTATAACATTTTCTTCCAAATATCTTGAAATATTTAATAGTAGGCTTCTAACTATTCCATAGCTCAAAAGGGGTCTTACTAGTATCACCTTTGATTTGTACCCAGTTGAGTGTGTACACAAAAATACTCACAACTTCTCTCTAGTAGATATGAGGGACATTTCCTTCCAACATCATTGTTCTAGCAGCATCTTCAATTTTTTTGTTCTTCCTTTCCACAACTCCATTTTGTTGAGGGATCCACGGTGCAGATAATTGTCTCCTTATTCCATTTTCTTCACCAAAAGAATTAAATTCACCAGAAGTGAATTCACCACCTCTATTTGATCTTAGACACTTAATCTTCAAATCTGTCTCTGTCTCAACCATAGCCTTAAAGATCTTGAAATCTTCTAGTGCTTTAGATTTCTCCCTTAATAAAGTGGCCCATACCATTCTAGAATAATCATCAATGAGTAACATGAAATACCTGTAACCTTTTATAATTTTGACCTTAGAGGGACCACACAAATAACTATGCACAAGCTCTAACAATTCATTTGAACAATGCTTTTAGCTCTAGAATGAAATTCTAGTTTTCTTTCCTATCTAACATTCCTTGCATATGGAATTAGTAGGTTTTACCAACTTGGGTAGATCTCTCACAGCCTTAGTAGAAATTATCTTGACAATATTATCAAAGTTAACATTACACATCTTCCTATGTCATAACCAACTTTAATCAACTTGGGTAATCAAACAACTTTTACTAGCAACACTTACGTGAAAGCTATTACCTTTTTTGGTACCTAATGCAATTTTATTTCCAGAACTCAATATTCTACACTTTCTATCCATGACCTGAAGATTGTATCAATTATCAACCATCTAACCAACACTCAAAATATTATGCTTCAAGCCTTCCACATATAGGACATCACTAGTATTATGCTTACCATCAAGAGAAATGCATCCTTTGCCACAAATCACACTAGTTGTATTATCTCAAAATCTCACAACACCACCATCATATCTTTCCAAGCTTAAAAACTTACTTTTATCTCTTTTCATATGATGTGAACATCCACTATCAATCACCCATTCATATTTCTCTTCAACTTGAGCAGCTATGGATTTCTCCACATTTGTATAACCAACAGATCCAGTAGATACAAGTTTATTTTCCTTGATAGCAATGCATACCCATTCATCATCAGTTTTGTTTCCTTTGTTAGATTCATCATTTGTTATACCTTCATCAGTAGCATAGTAAAAATTCTTTTGAAATCTAGGATTGTTATGTATTGGTTTAAGAACTCTTTCCGAACACCTTTATGCAAAATGACCTATCTTATTGCAAGAAAAAAATTTAAGAGGCAATTTTCCTTCATACTTAACTTTTCCTCTTGGTACTCTTTTGACAATATGTGCTTCTAGCTCTTCCATATCTCTTTCTTCTTCTTTAATTTTCTTGATTTCTTCCTCATACTTGAATTCCTTTCTAGATCTACTCTCATCTGAATCATATCTATGTCTATCTCGTCTGAAAGTAGTAGCCTTAAATGAAGATTCAACCTTAGGAGGGGCATCACCAAATTCACTCAACTCAAAAGAATCCAACTTACCAATGTATCTCTAGTTATATTTGTTACATTATGAAGCTTTTCAATAGCACTAGCTTTGACTTTGTAAGAGTCAGGAAAGGATCTAAGCACTTTAGCAACAATCCCATATTCTTCTATCTGTCTGCTAGCACATCTAATACCAAACACAAGTTCATTCACTCTTTGCATGAAAGTATTAATATTATCATCATCAACCATTATCAACCTTTCATATTTTCGTTTCAGACTCTGCAACTTAGAAATATTAAAATTAGTATCACCTTAATACAAGGTTTCCAACTTTTTCTAGATCTCATGAGCAGTCTTCAGATCCATAACATTTTTCATCCCATAATTAGTCAAAGCACTCAACAAAGCTTCCTTATCCCAGTTATTATACTTAGCATCTCTAATTTTAGCAGTAGTAGTAGGACCATTTTGAGGAATAACATACCTATTATATGTAATTCTCCAGTAGGGTTCACCAATGCATCTCAAATGACACTCCATTTGAGTATTCCACAAAGAATAATTTGTTCCATCAAATCTCGTACAATCCTTCTTGTAACTTGCCATCCTGGATCACCTTAAGTTGTTAAACTTCTTCCAAGGAACCTACTCTAATAACAATTGTTGGCAACACAAGGGAAGACAACTGAGAGGGGGGGTGAATCATTTGTCACAAAAATTCAAAACTTATTCAACTTATTAACCTTATTCTTAGATCTGATAATTAACCATGAAAGCATAAATCATCAAAACATCAAAAACACACATAACACCAATATTTTTTTACATGGAAACCCTATTAGGTGAAAAAACATGGTGGAGTCCACAATATTATACCCTATTAAAAGTATAATGAAAATGAAATATGGGGAATGAACATGCATTAAGGAAAACTTCCTAGAGCTCATTGCTCAATTACAACAAGGCTAACCACCCAAAAGAAGAAACATTGTCTTTTAGAAAGAATTGGATTACATCCACAAGGATTTGAATTGATAAAATAGCATATACTAATGCCTGATCATAGTTTTGGTTAAGAACATGAACACTTCTTCACTCTTCTTCACTCTTGTTGACACTCTGCTCTTCCTTCAAATGATATTCACACATACAAACACAAAATAACACTAGAATTCACTCACACTCTTCAATTCAAATAAAAAATTGCTCTTATATATCCACAACAAGAAATTTCATCCCTTCATGTCGGCCTTAATAAAAATAATGAAATTAATATAAATTGTTGGCCCAAAACATTAAAGATTATTAATGTGAATCAACCAAGGTTGGCTAAACTTAGTGAAGACTCAAATCAACATATCCAACATGAAAACACTTCAATTAATTACTCCTCAAAGATCCACAACACACTACAAACATTATGTCGGCCAAGAACAAGAAAAAAATGAAAACGCAAGAGAAATTTGTCAACCACGAGCATAAGGATCAATGCAAATGTGAAAAAAATATAGAGCATGAACTAGAAACCACAAACATCACAAATCATAAGACAAGCATCTGGAGCAACTGAACTAACTGAAATAGCATCATATTCAATAAGGAGCACCAACTAGAGCAACAAAAAGATTGTCATAATGAAAATCTTCATAACTCGATCAAATTTTCACACGGATCTCTAAAACTTGATGTGGATAAACTAGATACACTCAAAAATAATATCTTTAATCCACAACCTCTAATCATCAACATACAAAACTCACCAACATACTGAACTTCACTTCACCATTGCTAGCCTACAACTCATTTATTACAATTTTCTCAATATCCTGACATATACAGCTTCAAATGAACTAATGCTAATAGTGTTGAAATCAATGAAAACCACATATTAGAAACACAAGAACAACATCCAACACATGGGGCACTTGGATTCAAGGATTGTACATGTTTCCTATGGAGTTTATTATCTTGATGTTTGAGCTTACTTGTTACCCCTTTATGCAATGTATACAACAAGTGGGAGATTGTTAGAATTAGGTGTTGTACACCTTGCATAATTTTTATTGTGTTTTATTAATTATTATGTGTGTGGTGCACCTAGGGGTACCTAGATGGAGGTGCATCACTAGGACAAATAATGTTGGGGCCACTTTATGTTGTATGTACCATTGGGACTTAATTGTAAAATGTAATTATTTAATATTGGGGGAAAGTAAAATATAATAAAGTACAAAATATTAAATGTGGGGTCACATGATATTGTAAGTTCATGGTTTTGGGCACATGGTTTATGTAATACCACTTGGTGGTTTTGTGGTCCAACTTGATTCTATAAAAGCAACCACAAGCGTAGTTGTTTAAGGTTGGAGAGTTTTTTGCAGGTTAGCATGTTGATATTGTGCATGTGTGAGGGTTTGAAGCATGGCATGGGATGTTTGGATTCATGCTTGGTCACATGGAATGTATGGATAGCTTGTTCTTTAGAAGTGTTCATGGAGTCTCTGCAGATGTATTGTAATGGGTTTTCATTGCTGAATAATACATGGAGTGTGGATGCTTTTCAAGATTGGGTTTTTCCCTCTTGATGGATATCCCAAGGTATATCTTGTGTCATATTTCATGTTTATGTTGTATATTCTCTTGTATGTTGATATTGAGCACTTATTTGCATTGTTTTTAGTTTTGGGTTATGTGGAAATTGTCATACAATTGCTACAAGTTTTCCTTACAAATCCATAAACCATATACCATATAACATATATACTGAATCCTATACCCTCAAGCATCAACCCTAATCCCTCAAACCTAAACCATTAAACCCTAAACCTCATCCCTAAATTCTTAAACCCTTAAACCCTCAACCCTTAATCCATCAATCCTTAAATGCTTAAACCCTCAACCCTCTACCCTGTACATTAAAACCTCTACCCTATACATTGGAACCTCAACTCTATACCCTCAACCCCTATCCATCTCTCTATCTATCTATCTATCCATATCACATCTCACTCCCTCCCTCTCTCCTACCCTCTCTAATTTTCTTTGTCTACCATCTCCCTCTTTCTACATACCTTTAGCTCAGTCAATCCCTACCACTAGATCTCTCACTCCCTCTCTCTCTCCCACTCTCTCTCTCTCTCACTCTCTTTCCCTATCTCTCAAGTCTCTACCTCTGACACCCTACCTAGGTAACTATTTCTCTCTTCACCCTCTCTCTCTCTCTCTCTCTCTCTCTCTCTCTCTCTCTCTCTCTATCCCTACCACCCCACCTAGAGAAGTCCCTCCAACTCCAACCCCCTCTCTCACACTCCTCTCTCTCCCTCTCTCTCAGGTCACTCCCTCCCACACCCTCTCCCTCTCTTAGGTCTCTCTCTCACTCCCTCTCTTTCCCACTCCATCTTTCTCCCTATCTCTAAAGTCTCTCCCTCTCACCCCCATCACATTCTAAATTATCTCCCTCTAGAACCCTACCTACATAACTCTTTCTCTCTCACTCCCTCTCTCTCAGGTCTCTCTCTCCCACCCCCTGCTCTCTCTCTCCCTCTATCCCTCCCAACCTACCTAGAAAATTCCATCCCACTCCAACTCCTTCTCTCCCACTCCCTCTATCTTAGTCCTCTCCCTTCCCCCCCCCTCCCTCTCTCTCTCTCAGGTCTCTCCCTCCCTCTCCCTCCCACTCTTCCTAGACAAATCTCTCTCTCTCTCTTAAAATTATTCCTCCGTCTAAATACATACATACATACATACATATAAGCAACATACATATATATAGGCATACATACATACTTACATACATACAAGCATACATACATATGTACATACAATCTTACATACTTACATGCATTGATAAATACATACACATATATACATATGTACATTCATATATACATACATACATACAAGCATGCATACATACATACATACATGTCATACAAGCATACATACATAAAAACATACAAATATATACATTCAATATACTATAATTTAACACAAATAAATACATAACATGCTCACATTATTTCTTGCTAGACATGCTTTGGGAACAAACACAAAAAAATGTCAAAAATGATCTGTAAACTCCTCAATATGAATCACTTAACAACTATTAGATTCGCGAGGATACATATTTAATTTAAGATCAAAATCATAAGCTTGGATCTTTCTTCCCCTTTTTATCTACTCAAAATTCAAATCACATTGATTCAAGAACTTCAATCCATTGTGATTTCTCTCCTCCACACATTTACCAAAAACCTAATGAAAACTAAATTTTTCTAGAGCATACATGATGGAAATACCTCCTCATCATACATAGAGAATATTTTATACATATTTAAAATTTATCCTCTTTTTTTCTATGGAGTTCCTCATTTTCCTTGTAACCAATTTAACTCCCTTTCCTAAAGCAAAAAAATTTGTAGCAAATGATTGTGAGAAATATAAAATAGAAAAACATAACACATGAAATGATTACCTTCTTAAGCTTATCCAAAGATTCTTGTCTTCTACCCATCCGTATAAAAGCTTCTTTCCTTTTCAAGTTGGTTAAGGATGCTAATTAATTATTAAGCTAATTTCATTTCATGCACTTAAGCTAAAATTAGGAGTGATTTTTACTATTACAAGAGTGAGCTATTATAAGATCATTATATCTCATCACACAAGATGATGACATTTTTCATGATCAAATCCATTTATCATTTATGGCTTATTCTTATAAGCACTCTCATTCATTGTATTGTCACTTAAGGACTCTTGAGGACTTTTATTATGTAACTTCTTTTTTGTTGAGTAAATAATAAATTCTTATCTGCAAAACTCATACGTGGAAGGCACTCTCATTTTCTATTTGGTATTACATCTTGTGTTTTTCTCAATTCTAACATGGTACTTGAGCATGGATTTAGTGAAATTCTTAAATTTTGAGGTTTTCCTTCAACTAGGGTTACAAGGCTTCAAATATGGAATCTTCATATTTTTTGTAGGTTTTAGAGTTGGGCAATTTTTTGGTGCATTTTGGCATATACGGGACCTCACCATTGCACTCAAGAGGCTAAATAGATACATTTTAATATAAATTTGTTCAATTTTTCTATAGGATCCTTAGAGGATTTTTTTAAAAATTTAGGTCATACAACCCCTCAAAAGTTGTACCATACAACTTTTTTTAAAAACAAAAAATAAATAGAAATGTCAGTGGTTGCACCCATAGAGTGATACAATGTCTGTGGAGTGGCACCCAAGAATCAAAACCCCTATGCCCCTTGCCAAAGCACCACCCTTATTAGTGACACACATAGACTACTAGTGGGGCAGTAGTACCCACCCTAACTACTAGGACACAAAAAAAAAGTTAATGACAATGCCCTCTTCAATTCCCCAGGGTCACTTAGGAAACCAACACCCAATCCCTAGGGGGCTTAAAAAAAATTTCTTGTTTTTCAAATTAATTAGAATTAGGAAAATAAAAATAAACTTTTTCTCAAGTATCGAAATCGGGAAAATGAGATACCATCAAAAATTAGGTTTTGATCACTATCTCATGGTGCTAGTTTCTTTCTAATAATTTTCTTCTATTACATTTTATCACCTATCAAACTCAAGTGTGTTGTTTTCACTCTCGAGCTCACAAATTTTGACCAATTTCCTATTTTTCATTATTCCAATGGTATTGGAAAGGTCTTCCAAAGCTCTTCATATCTAGGGTATGTGCAAGATCATGATGGGCCAAAAAGTGGTAATATGATGGGTATGTGGTTGACGACTTTTTTTTTACCCAAAATTGATGAAACAAAAAGGGTTTTTAAAGGAGATTCTCAACTTTCCACCAATATAAATTATGCCTTACTTTGAATTTAATAAGTAATTATTATTCATTTTCTATTCAAATTATAACTAAAGTCCTAATTGATAGGCTGATTGAAAAACATCTATAGCTTTCAAACGGTACCATTTTTGAATCCAAAACATGTGTCACATTCTATGAGACTATAGGATTAAAAAAAAAAAAAATTGAATTTCATGAAGTTTTGACCAAGTTAAGGTGGTCAAACATATGAGTTTTTATATTTTATAAAAGTTGTAAGAAAAAATTCATAATTAATTATTTTCTTGGAAAAAAATTACAAAAAAATATGCATCACATTGGGACATGAGTCCTTTATTAAAAAATATTATCAATTTAATGTGGTTAGGGTGGTCAGACAGACACCTACTTCTTATTTTTTCTCTGAAATTGAAGTACTACTACATTGAAATTTCAAATTTTCACCAAATAGATTTCTTCCTTTTAAACAAACCTAGTAGTTTAGAAACTACATTCAATTTTCTACAGATTC
Source organism: Sequoia sempervirens (assembly GCA_007258455.2). NCBI lineage: Eukaryota > Viridiplantae > Streptophyta > Pinopsida > Cupressales > Cupressaceae > Sequoia > Sequoia sempervirens. The sequence goes on along the minus strand of VDFB02156703.1, from coordinate 27,567 downwards.
TATTCTTACATATTTTTGAAATAATATAGATAACTTATTCAAATTTTTACATCAAGTTTCCTAACTTTGATTTTTCTGAATTTTTTGCTACTTAAGGGCCTATTTTTTCCATGATGATCCTGCACATACCCTCTATCCATGCAACTTTTCCATACTTTTCTCCAAGTACATTTCATTCATTTTTTTTTCATATTTTGGTGAATTGTTTGGACTTTTTAGCTCCTTCTAACTTTTCTTTGCATGGGATGACTTATTTTAGGCTATTTTACATGTATTTTTATTTTTCTATCCTATTTGGATATTTTGAGCATATTTTGTATGGAACTCTCTTTTTTAGACACATTGAGATAAAGTGCCACTATTGTACATGCTTTTGGGGGATTTTTCACATCTTGTTGTTCCTTTTGTACTCACACCATGATATAAAGTGCCATGGGGGCTGTGTAGTCTCTTTTTTTACCATCACAACTTTGTCAAGTGAGTGTTCCTTCCATGATAAAATAAAATACTTGTGATTCTTGCCTCATGCTTGTGTTCCTAGTTTGCACACCTTTTGTATTTGTAGGTACTCTTTTATGCACATTTTGATGTTCTTGGTTCTCCTTCATGCACTTCTTGGTGACACAGTTTTAGTGGATTTTTCTTGGCTCTCCTTTTTCATATTATTGAGGGAGTTTCTATTATTGGTGCTAGTGCTTCCATGGTTTCATGTTGGAGAGATCTATGTATCTAGTTCTTATTCCTATGTTTTAGGAAGATGTAAAGGTTGGTTACCCATGTATTTTTGTAAGATGGAGAATTTACCATATGGAAACTCTTGGATTCCTATTTCCGGAGGTAACCTTCCATTTTCACTTGACCAATATTATTTAGACCATATTGGTACTTGCATTTTTTAATTGCACCTTTCCTATTGAGTAGTGTCATCAAGGTCACTTGAATGTAGATTCATGTGCCATCTATATATTTGAATTCTAATTTTTTTCCTTTTTTTTCCATCTTATTTGAGTAATGTCATTGGGGGAACTCATGCAAATTCTTGTCTTCTTGATCATAATCATCATCTATTTCAAATGATTTTTTTAATTTTATCACTATAGCAGTCATCATTCATCAATTATCTATAGCTTTTTTACACACTTTAGATATGTTCTTCATGTTCCCATTCTTTGTTGAGACACTATTTTGGAGGCTTCTTAGTCATTCATTCACCTTCTCTCTTTTTGAGAGGAGGTTTTCCCATGAGGTTTTCTCCTTTTCTCCAATTGTGAGAGATTATATTTTTTTTACATGGGTACCTCATCAAGCCTTGTTTGGTAGGAACCATCACACATTTTTATTTATTTATTCACTTTATAGGGTTTTTAGCTCCTCCCTAAGTTTTCACTTAAGGGGGTGTTAGAGTAATCATGAAATAATTAATAATTAATTAATATTTAATTAATTATTAAACCAATTTCATTTCATGCATTTAAGATAAAGGGTAAAAGTCAAAATTTGGGTGAACAAAGAGGGGAAGTTTCATCCAAAAAAAAAATCACAGGAAACACATACACATTTTAAAAAAATGTGTATGTGCTTTGGCTTGAGTACTCAAGCCTAAATCCAAGCGCGTATGCATCCAAATTTGGGTATGCATCCTAAAATGTGTATGTGTTACAAACACGTACACATTTTATAATGTGTACATGTTTCTTAAAGCTATTTAATTTTATAAATTAACATTTTTCTTTTTCATTTTCTCACTACATTTAGTCTATGTGCTTGAGGGAGAACTCCATTCATGTATGCATTTCTGAGGGCCCAATTCAACAAAATTTTCACTGCCACCTCCTCCCATCGACACAACCAACCTCACCAACCTCCAAGTTGGTTGAATTATGCCTTTTTTTGCTTTATATCTTGCATTTTAATTTTATAATTTTTATTTAGTTTATGTTTGTTTTTTTTCTTTACATTGAATATTTTATATTTTTTAAAGTGTATTTAAAAAAAAAACATCAACCAAACCAAAAACGTTAAATTGTAACTTGAAAACCATAAAATATATACCTAAATTAACTAGAATTTAACCTAAATTAGACACATTTAACTTATAAATCAAAACCCTAAACCCTAGGTTCCAAAAAACATATACCTAAAATCTAAAACCCTTAATCCTAGGACCTAAACCCTAAAACCTAAACCTAAATTAGATTTATAATGTCTAGATTTTTTATCTTTTTACTAGCCCTAAAATCACACATAATCCCTAGATAGGTCTATTTATAATTTGATAAAAATAATCCCTAGATAGGTCTATTCATGCTTAGGTGCACAAAAAAATAATGAGGTCACATAAAAAAAAATAGATAGCCAAACATTAGAATTGTCATACTTTGTGTATTATACGTATATTTATTATTCTCATTGAAAATAATTTTTCTGAACTATTTACTATGGGATGTGAGATTAATAGTTTCATTGCATTATCTAAACCTATTTATTTTTATTATCTTTTTTCACATATTTTCAACATTCTTCATATTATCAATTTATCTAACATTGCTCTCCCATCCCCACCACGTCATAAAAAAATACTTTACATCAACATGCTTCATTTATATATGAAAGTTTAGGTTATTTTCCAAGCTAAGGACACACTAAATATTGTATTAATTTCTAACTACAATAGGACCCAACCCAACATCTAAACACAAGCTATAAATATAACTAAAATCCTTGAAGACACGAGTAGCTGCAACATACTTTTTCATTATAGTAGATATAGAAACCACAACGTGAGCAACTCACTCATCCAATTTATTGTACCACTAAACAAACTAAACACAAACACTAGTTGGCCTCCTACTATCTATATCTCATAATAAATCTAAGTTAATAAATATCTAAATCTCAAATAAAATTGAAAGTGCCCCCAACCTTTCTATGATATAAGTTACCCATTGTACCATTTCCCCTTTTTTTACAAGAAATTGTTACCATTAGGTTGCAAGTGATTTGTAGTAATACTACCAATTTATTGCAAGTTTCCTGTAGTACCTCCTTGCTAGTAAATAAAATACTTTGTAGTTACCCACAAATACATGTTAAGAAACTCTCAATTTCTACCATTACAACACCTTTAAAAATGCAGTCAATCTACACATAGATTCACATATACATTATTTATTAAATTAATTTAAAAATTCTCACACATAGATGCCTCTTGATGAGGGTCCCTTACTATTATATCTTGAAGGAGATCAATAACTTGAGGACCACCAATAGGATTCATAGATAGGTTCTTAGCCTTCCCCTCATTCCCAGTTTGATGAGTGACATGATGCCTAGGAGGCATCTTTCATTGGCAATAAATGCATAGGTTAGGACATACATAGAATAATATAAAAGCATCACTAAGGAATAAAATTCATTAGTACAAGATAGAATGATACAATAATTTGAAATTAACAATCACACACCACTCAATTTTAACCTTGCAAGGAAAATGAAACCATATGGTTACTAGAAGGTAAAGTGCTTGAATTTAACCAAGGGTACATGTACATGACATTAATTGTATAATTTAATGTACATGCTATGGATTTTCATGTTGTGGATATTTAATGTTATAAATTGAATGTGTCTTCAAATGAAATGTATTTTGAATTTGTGCACGTTCAATGTGATTTATAACTTTCAAATTGTGTACATTATTTAATTAGTTTGTTAATATATATTTTTGAATTGTTTAACATGCAATTTCCATTTCATTATTCACATGGAGCCTGAATTTAACATAGAGGATTTTATACCTAATCCATAACCTAAAGATCCCATACTTCCAGATCTGTCACCACAACAAAACCCCACACCTCCATACTCTCCACCTCCTAACACCCCACACCCTATAGTAGATTAGGTTCAATTAAGAGAGCATTAGAAAAAACCTTAATGTGATTCAGTAAAATATAGACTTGATAAAAAATGAGCCTAATATCCCCCCATCTCGCATTTTTTGCATCTTTGATGCAAATTGTGGTCGATTTTGTTCAATCTATTGATGTGGACCTATATAGGTTCCATCAATGGAGAGAAGAGAGGAGAAAATTCTATGTAGATGGATTATCCTACAAAGAAATTAATGACCTTAAAATTACCAAACAATCCATTTGCCAACATTTTTTTATCCCCCAAACAAATGAACCAATTCCACCTACTAAGAAATGAATTTCAATTAAATGGTGTAGGCACTCGCAGATAGCTGCAAATTTTTGGGATAGATGGTGGATGGTGTTTGATACTCCACTACATGGAAATTGTGAGGTGCCCCTATACTTTTTGATAAAGTAATGGGTTGAGTTTGAGTTGGGTTTAAAATCCAACTATTTTGATATGAGGTCATTTCAGGGAGCTAGGTGTGGTGTGCCCCAACATAGATTAGGAGCATGTGTCAATCCTCAACAACGTGCTCTGATTGCTCCTATTGTTGATCCTCCGTCTCTTGGTGTTCTCACTGAATTTCAATAGTAGATGATGTTGCTGACATTAGTGTTGTGCCTATAGCACAAACACCCCATTCAGAATGGGGACCCTCTCTTTTTGCTTTGCGGGTCATTTTTAGCCTTCACCTCATTTTACATGCCTCTTGTTTTGAGTTCTAAGTGGTCAAGAAATCCTAAGGGTACTGTCTTGAGTTGACCAAGTTTCACCACCCTTGAAATTCTTAGGTCTTCTGCCTCTGTAGATTTCCTTTGGCAGTTTTCCCTAAATCTTCAAAACTACCATCATTCTCCCTTTGTTGGTTCGTTCATGTAGGACAACCTTGGCATAATTTTATTGATCTTTTTTTGTTCCCTATGGTGGTCGAGCTAGCACGCCCTCCCACACTATAGGATCTACTACCTTCATTTTCATCTCTTTCATTGACCGATCAAACATCAAGCACTTGGTTTCCATCCTCCCTACAGACTTCGCCATCCACGCCGCCAGCTGTTTCAAATTCCATGCCCACCAACTGCGTCTGCCACTATACTTTCATTTATTATAGGAATTTAATGACTAAAAGTCTTTAAATAACAGTTTTGATGGGTCATTTTCACCAACATTCTCATTGACAATTTTCAGAGCCTTCAAGCTTTCGCCGCCTTCGTGCCCACATGGTCTCTTCGACATTCAAGCTTCACAGTTTCCAACTTCCTCATGAGTTATTGTGGGTCTGCTAGGTAGGTCTTCTATCACTACCCATTTCATGGTTTTTCAATGAAATTTTCAAAGTTATCAAAACTCTTGATAACGAAAACCTCAAAACTAGTTACACAACTTCATTGCACACAAAACCCTTATTTTAAATGTTAGAAACCCTTCAAAAATTCATTCGTTAAACATGTGTGAAACTTGGGACCTCCATTGCTATTCTTGAACTAGGGCCATCAAGCCCTTGCAGCTCACAAGACCTTTGTCGCTGCTACCTTATCCCTCCAGCGACAAAATTTAAACATTGACCATTACCTTCAGTGGGCCCACTCATGTGGGTGGACACCCCCTCTCTACCATCACCTTTGAACTTAATGAAAATCACAAGTTAAATGAGACCCTTTCAACCTTGTGGGTCTGTGAGTGTGGGATTTTGCATGTGGAGGGCCCCCTGTGTCTTGCTATTTCTTGATGGCTGACCAACCCCAACCTCCCACCTTATAGGTCCCACAACATCTTTTTTTGTCCTTTGGTAAGTATTCAAACCTTGTCTACGGGCTATCTCACGTGGGTTTCCATTGTTTTTTTTCCAACAATCAATGATCATTCCCAAAGCAATGAGGCCCTTTGTTCCTCCTACTAGGCTGGCCCCACACTATCTGCTTTTCTTTGACCCTTTTGAGTGAAACACCCAAATGTAACCCCTTTGTAGGATTTCATCCATGGACCGCCACTAGGCGTTTTCCATCCCAAATAGTCGACAATCTCCATCCTTCCACTTTGTGGGACCCAATGTTGGATTTTCCCCAAGTCTTCAACAAAAATCATTAAGTATAAGTCGCATGTGGGTGGTGTATTTTAGGTGGCCTCCTACAGGCCGCCATCCTATTTTTGTCGTTTCTAAATTTCCAAGCCAAGCCTATCACCCACTATGTAGAATCTAACCTCCCTACCACCATTTGACTAACTTTGAATAGATATCTCACACCGATACCTCATGCATGTTGATGGTCTAGACTACTGCCTACAGGTCATTGTCCTATCCCTGTTGTCTACAAATGACTTCCATCTAGCTTCCTCCTGCTAGTCTCCACTTGCATTATACCAAACAATGCAAAAAATTGTAATCAACTGGTACTGCCTTCCCTAGTTGTGAATCCCACAAATTACAGGATTTCATCTATGGGATTCTTCCTTTCCAATGCCAGTTCAAATGGCAGAGTCCCTAATGGCTAAGAAACCTCCTTCTTTTGCAACCTTTGGATCCACATGCATAAATGAATGAGCTATCACTTCCAAAGAATTCAAAAATGGTTAAACCTGCATGAACAAATGACTTTACACCTTGGTGGGCCCCACTATGTTGTTGAAATTCTAATGCGAGTGCTTTCTTATAGGCTGTTGTGATCTCTTTTCCATCTTCCAACAACTTCCTCCAAAATGGTTTCTAGCCTAGGGAAACCCAAACCCCTAGGCCTGTATTGCTGAATCTTCCTTGAAATAAAGGAAAATGATGATTTGTGATGAATGTTATGATCCTTAAAAGCTAAATTACTTGATCTAACATCAATTTTGTAGGATTTTTCCAATGCTCTCCTTGTTTTGCACATGAATATTCTTATTGCTCCTTTGCTTGTAGGATTTATGGAATCAACTGCAGGACCTTCAGGGGCTTCCATAGAGAAGGAAAAGGGGAAGAAGTCTACCAAGGCACCAAGAGGGAAGGAATACAAAGACCAGATGAAATACAAATTCCAAGGAGTGGAGATCACCTCCAAGCTTACCACATAATGGGATACAGTTATAGATACCAACTTGGGGTAGATTGACAATGATGAATTTAGGTAGAGAGTCATTACTAATCCCATTACAAAAAATGCAAAGAGAATTAGGAAAAATGGGTTGGCCAAGGTAGTAGGTTTCCCACCTACTCTTGTGGCTCCTAAGTTGGTAATGGCCTGAAAGGAGGCCTGTAAAGAGAAAGCGAGAATAATTATTGATCACAATGGTACAATATTGGTTGGCTTGTTTGCGAAGTCTATAGGGAAAAATTTCCTCATCCCCACCATTGATCCTATGGAGGAGAAAACAAAAGAATATGCATAAAGCACATGAAAAGCTGGCCCTTTTAAATGTAAAAAGTTGATTAATTAGTATTGGTTGAAAGAGAAGAGGGGTAGTGCGAATAAGGTACCCCAAGAATTATTAAAGAGTGATTTCCATGAGGAATACCATGATTTAGTAACCTTAATAAGTAGGTTTGTGGGAATCCTGACTACAACATGCTTCCAAGATTGGATGTTTTATTTTATAGAAGATATTATTAGGAGGAAAATGTAGTTCAACTGGACAGGAATGATCAACAACTGCTTGCATGAGTAGTTTGTGGTAGTTAAGATGACATCTCAATTTTATATGACCTCTTACTTGGTCTACTTGTTGGATGACCCCATTCCATATCAGGGTCTATTTGTGGCACATAACCCGACCCTGGAGAGAGAGAGCTGAAAGTCTATGACAAGCATCCATAGTTCCAATATTTAAACTTCAAGAAAGATTACTATAGGGTAAATTATGCCTTTATCAAGCACATCATCAGACTCCTTGGAGGGGACTTCAAAAGGAGAGTCACGCATAGTTCCCATGCATTCATCTACTAGTTTAGATTCTTGTTTATCCAATTTCCCAAATTCACCTACATTCAGACTAAGGGCTTCTCTGAGAGGCCATATAAGTTACCCTAGTATTCAAATGACCGATTGATATTAATAGAAGTATCTAGGTAGCTATAGCATGCACATACTCTTCTAATCGACAAACATAGGCCATGCATCCCTTATCTTTTATATTTCAACTAGGGTATATATGCCATCCCCACATCCCAATGTGTGAAGTATTCTGAGAAGGAGATCATAGAATACAACTTGGAGCTTCACACTCCTCAACCAAGAATGGATCCATATGGAAAATTGAAGAAGATGGTCAAGAAAGAGTATGCCCACTTGCATATTGTTGAATATTTTTGGGCCAACTACAAGGACGACAAGGAGGTACACATGAGGAACTATATGCACATGACAACATACTTTGTTAAAATAGTCAAATTATGGAGGATGAAAACACCATCATAGATTTGAGATTTGATGTCATTTCCAACTTTCCATTGCCCCTAATTGACTAGGATGGGGAAGAGGTCAATGACCTCAACATTTTAACAAAACCAATAGAGCACATGAGAAAGTAGTGTATTGATGTACAAATCATACAACTAAAGCTCCAAGGAGCTATATTAACATATGGTGAGCTCAAAGATGAGCTCAAGAGTGAAACTGATAGTGGGACCACTGCTACCCCATCTGGAGAGACTCCAAAATCTCCTCCCAGCACCAGGTCAAATAAAATAAAGGAGGTAGTTGAGTTCCAATGGAAGCATAAGGTATATTCAAGGAAGGCCTCTAATGGTGAGCCCTCAAAGAAAGAAAATAAATTAGGTGGATTCTATGAGATGCCTATGATCCACGAGGATTCATTACATGAGGGAGAGGAAGAAGAGGCCAAGCAACCAAAGTCTCCACCTACCACCTCTACTCTTGTTTTCACCACCACTACTACTTCCATTACTCCTCAACCCATATCTTAGGAATTGCTTGCTTCCTCTCCACCTGCGGTGGAAATCTTAGTTCATCATTCCTCCACCTCACCTACCATACCCATTATGGTGAGGGGTTCTTCTTCTACCACCACTTCTCCACTCTCATTTTCCTCCATGTGTTCATCAATGACTATCCCCTTATCCTCTACAACAAAAATTCCCACTCACTCTTCCAAAAGCTTTTGCTCAGCACATGAAAAATATACTTATGGAGCTCTCTAGAGTATTGATAAACCCTACAGTGCAGGCTTCCTTAGCTCAAGTTGTTTCAAGTCTCCTTGTCCCTCCTCCTCATATAGAACCACCCAAGATGAAGGTGACAATGCAAATTTATGAAGAGATAGAAGGACAAGAGAGGAAGGAAAATAAAGAAGTGGATGAGGAATCTGATGACTACCATGAACATCCATAGTGTCAACACTTAGTTATTGGTGAGGTGGCCTATGAAAAGGAAAAGGGACAATCCTTAGAGGAAGATGTTGAAGAACTCAATGAAAAATGCATAGTGGAGACTTCAGATCAAGAACTTGCGGAAGAGCTAGCTTGACAACTCAAATATGTTGGAGATGAAGTTGAAATACCTCTGAAGAAAAGGAGGAGACAGATCAAGAAATGAAGGTGACTACAAAATTTTTGACCAAGGAACAAGGAAAAATCCCCAATCATGATGAATAAATTCCTCATGCAGGGGAAAAATAAAGGAAAGAAGAGAAAGCTCAAGAATAAGATAAGCCTAAAGAAGAGGCTAAAACAAGAAGAAGCCCATAAGTAGAACATCACATAGAGCATTGACTAGAAGAAGAAGAGAAGAAATCCAAAGGGGAAGATAGCCCCAAGGAAAACATAGCCACCAATAATTAACAAGAAGATAAGGTTATATTCATCTAGGAATCGGTTGAAGAGGAGGAAGAGAAAACAAAACAAGAGGTCTCAGGTTGACAAGAAAGAGAGAGCCAACATATGAAAAGAGAGGAAGGTGATCATGAATCACCTAAAGAAGGATCTCAGATGCCCGAATGGCTAGAGAAACAAATACAAAAGAAGGCCTTCATCCTTATAAACCCTAAAGAGAGGATAGAAGCCATCCTAACATGAGCTCAAATAGGAGCTAAGAAGGAAAAGAAACCAAGGGTTTGATCCCATATCACAATGGATGCATCAGGATCGAGAACCATACAAATAACTACTCCAGTGATGGATAAAGGAGAGGGAGTCAACTATAATATCTCCACTATTGATCCGGGGACAACCACAAGGGAACAAAATATTGATCATCTCTAGGGATCTTTCACCATGATTGTGTAGTAGATGAATAAGAATCAATTGTATAAGGAGTAGTTAAAGGTACATGCTGCAAATCTTACAACCTATATAAAACAATGGTATTGAGCTGAGGAATTACCCACAACATCGTCAACCACTCCTCTACTACTTTCTAATGATCACATAAGAAAACTTGAAAGGGGAAAGAATTGGACTAAGGCTACCAAGGACTGGGTCCGATGGGTACTGTACAATGGATCTATGGGTATCTGCCATGCTATCCAGACATAAAATAATTTTTGGGAGGTGCAAAAGCAGCTCGGCGACATGAGGAAATTATGTATTGACTTCCTCGAACTATATAGAATCACGTATCCTAAACTCAAGACTATCCTTAGAATGCCTGAGAGAACTTGGGAAAAGGAATTGGCCATGGAAAAATATGACCATTGGCCCATGGAGACATGGAAGCTAGGCCTTGATTATAGAATAGAAGTCTTGAAGTGGGTGCTCCATGAAGTGGAGCTAGACTTAAATTGGGTTAAGGAGCATCAGGTGACCTATGAATAACATTTAAAGCTCATGATGGATTACGACATGCGTGTCATTGAGCTAGATCCCTAGAAAATATGACAATAATTTTGTAAGAAGATGGAGAGCTGGGCTATGGATACACTAACACTATATTTTATGGACTTTTCTGCCAGAGCCTTCGCCCAATCAGAGCAAGTGATCAAGAACACACCAAAATGGGACAAGGATTGGGACCTAATTACTAGCAAATCCAAAAATTTGAACTTCAAGGTGCTCTAATTTGACATAATGGAATGGAATAAGCTTCAGATGTTGATCAAAAAATTTGTAGGATACACCATGGTGAAGAAGAATTAAGGAATTACAGTCACTGATGATGAGTTCCTCATTCTGTAGCTGCAACAAAAGGCAATCAACTAGAAGAAAAAAATGCTATAGTACTAGGCACTTGAGGACAAAATAGGCTAAAAGACAACAAATGCATTTTAAATTGTAAAATATTAAGGGGTAGGTGAAACCCTAATTTGTAGTGAATGTTGGCCACACAATGAGATTAAATAATAGCCATTCATTTTGATTTTTGAAAACTATAAATAGGGGGTCTCCTCTCATTTTTAGAGAGAGATTTGAGTTGTTGTAAAGACATGCTAATGAAATTCTAATAGAAATTCATTGCTTTTGGGTGGATTCTTGAGTTTCATTCATGTTTCATGATTATTGTCATCATAGTTAATAGGTTTGAGTAGATTTACTTTTCTTTCCTATGTGTTTATCAGGTTTTAGTGGATTAGTTAGTGCTATTCATTGATGTTGGAGAATTTTTCTATGTTGATCCCCTTGTTCATGATTTTTATTGTTAAATATTGAGTATAAATAGTAGTGTAAAGCTAGTTTGAACATAGATTTCTTGCTACACTTAAATTCAGCTTTTATTCATGCTTTATGGTGAATGAATGGTTGAAAATATGCAGACCTTAGAAGATTGCACTAGTTTCATGAGACTGTTGGTTGATTTGGTTAAGTGGAACTTAGTTTTAGGAAGGTTTTCCACTATAGCATCCTCAATTATCATTGTTCATTGGTGGTTTTAGGTCTAGGAAATTCTTACATTCCCCGACCTTTTGAATTTTCCTTGAAATAATAATTTAGGAAAAGTTCAAGCATCATTATAGAGCCAAATCTGATGATAAAGTGGAGTTTTAGACTATTGTTTTGAACTTGCAGCAATTGCACATAAAATCCAATACCATGAGAACTTCTAAAGGCCCGATTCCCCTCCAACTTAACTATGCAAGGATTCCATGTGATTAACAAAAAATCACATCAACTAGTTGAGATATTCCAAGAAAGTCATGACTTGACACTTGAGGGATCTTGGGGTAATTTTCTGCAAATTGTTTGTAGGAGATTTCCTTTCAAGAGAGGTGATGCACTTATGCATTACCTATGTTGAGAAGGGATTAAAAACCCATCAATAGAACTGGCACTAGAAGGAGGACCACCTTTGAGTTAAGCTGGATCAAATTGGTTCATTCTCCCCTGAAAGATTTCATAGCATTCTAATATCTACTCTAAACAAAGGGGAATTTAAAGAACTATTGCCCCCTACCAAGGCTAGGAGAGCCAAGAAGGGGAATCCACTTGATCTTCTTCATCTACTCCATCTACTTCACCTTCCTCCTCACCTCCTCCTTTCATCCATCTGCCCCACACTCATCATTACTTTCCCACATCCACCTCTTCCTCCACTTAGTCGTTCCAAGCTGCCTTCCAGCTGCTTGCTTCCCATAGCCAGGGTGTTGGCCCTATCCCTACCCTCTAGGTCCAAGGCACAATCCAAAATACTGTTGTCCCTTCACAGCCCCAATTTCCTATCCAACAACAAATACAACCTCCGCTTCCCTTCATGGCTTGGATGGGTAAAAATCCTTCTCCACTTTCCTTCAACAATTACCATGACATGACAAAGAATCCAGAAGGTTTTTGCATGAAGTTTCATCCTTGAGACCCATAGAGGATAGTAGAAGAAAAAATCAAGATATTACAAACAACATTGAAGGATATGAAAATTGAACACAAGGATGTGACTTATTGACTCTTTCCTTACTCCTTGGGGGAAGAATATTTCTATTGGTACATCAACTTGCCAACGAGATCCATCACTACTTGGGACCTTTTTAAGAATTCATTCTTATGGAAGTACAAAATTCAAACCATCCCCTCAGAGTTATATCAACAATTCATGTTAATTTGTAGGGAGGTCAATGAACCAATAAGCTCCTTCAATGATTGGTTTCACCAAGAATTCATGAGATTACAAGCTCCATATGTGCTTAATGGAACTGCTGCTCTATCAGTTTACTATGCAACCCTAGACAACCTTACAGTTGCACTGGTAAAAAGGATGTGCACCCCACCCACCAAGTTGGTGGATGCTTATGCTAAGGAAATTATAGCAAGAACTTACTTGGGAAAGAACATTTCAGGCCCACTCCTTTCTTTGGGACCATTCACTCACCTAATACAAGTTCAAGGACTCACTCAAGCCTTAGCACATCAAGCACCTATTATGAATCAAGTCCCACAGTTGCCCATAGTGTCTCATCTAGGATAGCCAATGAATCAGGTGCCCCCAATCCCTCACTACTTACAACCAAAAAAAAAAGTCTATCTGTAACAACCTCAAGTACTTGCATACCTATAGTGGCTTGAATTCCTGCAAGCACAAAAACCAACTAGTGGTGCAACTAGTTTTCCTCTAGAACCAAATATCGCAGTTGAGTAATATAGAGACAGATCAACTAGATGAGCTGATAGAAATGATCAGAAAAATGTCCAAATAGATGAAACATTTGAGAAATCACAACAATAAGCTACAAGCTTCTTAGCATAGCATTCAGGCCAACCTTAATCGAGATAATAGAGATAACTGAGAGGTGGGTGCCTCATCTGGGTAGAATTATGAAATAGGGTAGAATTCCAACCAAAAATTTGAAAGGAGACCTTCACAAAGGAAAAATAAGAAGTGTCATACAAGGCCCAATAATGGAGGTGTTACCACCCCTCTTGACCAACTGGCTAGCCTAGATAAAATTACAAGTGGAGTGTACTTAGCTGAGGTAGCTTTGTCTGGATGGTGCCAGATTCATAAAACAAATAGACACTCAGAGTTGGACTGTCCTAAGTTTTAGATAGCTATAGAGATCTTTCAAGTGGAAGTAAAAAATGTCATGGATAATGTTGGTTTCCAAGACATAGTCCCATCATAACCATACAATTCTTCTGTGCTCATAGTTAGTCAAGCTCCATTCCCTTGAAGCGAGATCAATGCACCCAAAAGATGAGACTAGTTTCCCAAAGAATGAAGATGCAAAAGTGGTAAGTAACAAAGAAACTTTATCCTCGCTCTTTAGTTTAGTACAAAATGGTCCATTAGATGAGGAAGAGTCGTGTGAGTATGAAGTTCAAATGTTTCACCAAAGAGTGACCCCGTATAACTTGAGAAGTAGGAAAATAGGAGGACCTTTTGCAACCTCCATAACACCTAATAACTTCAACACCCCACCTGATTCAAATGCTAGCAACAACCCAGGTTATCCTCATGTGCCCACCCAACACTTTAACAAGAACAAACAACCAAATCAAATGAAAAACCAGTCACTTGGCTCTTCCCAGGGCAAAGCCTTTGAGGATGAAATTGAGCAAATGGGAGAATATGTTGCCAACGAATTTAAGAAGGTTAAGATAAGCCTATCTACCTTCAAGTTTCTTAAGGTCCCTATGGTTAGGAATGCTTTCTTTAGGATGATTAATGGGATTGCCTCTTCCAAGTCAACATAAGAAATACTAGTCAAGAGAGTCTCTTTCAAAGAGTCACAACATGATCCTATAATCCAAAAAATCATAGGCAAGAAGAGGGATGTCCCTTCAAATTAACAAACTAGAAAACAACATGTTAAAGAATAGAGCCAAGTGCAAGCTAGAGAAAAGACTAATGAAAAGGATAAGAATCAAGTGCCTCAAGCAAATACACCCATGGGATTGTTCCAAGGGAAGTTAGAAATGCTACCTTTTCTCACTACTATTAGAATATTTGGGAAGAACATACATAATTGCTTGCTAGATCTAGGAGAATTGAGAAATGTTATGCCTCAAATGTCATATGCAAAGCATTGGGAATAGTCCCCACTCCTTCCAAAAGAAAGGTGATGCAACTAGAAAAAATTGAGGTAAATATAGTTGGATAAATTAACTGGATTCCCATGTAGATTGTTGCAGACTGAAGGGTGCAAGAAGTTGTAGAAATGTAAAATATACAGATTGATATCGCACACTTGATCCTTATCTACTAGCATCACTTCATCCTGAATTATCCCTTTGACTAATCATTTAATCAAATAGCCTTATTTGACTAAAGTCATCATAATTCCCCTTTTAATTAAAGAAATCCCTTGATTTAATTAAATCATTGTCTCTGTGTAATTAGCTAGGTCATTCCATCTTCCTATCTTTATTTAATTAAATAATCCATATTAATTTTATTAAATCTCTATAGTTCCTCTATTAAATTAAATAAATCAAACATTTATCTAATTTAATCTAACATCACCCTCTTTGGTTAAATAAATAATTTTTTTTATTTAACTAAGTCTAAATCATTCTCTTCTCATTTTGAGTTATTTAAATCCTAAAATCTAAGTCAAAATGGTCAAATCAACTAACATAATTTAAATTAATCAAATCATGATTAAAGCTAATTATAATCAATCAAATCCTCTAGATTTTGCAACTTTCACATGAAAATCAATTTAATTGACTTATAAATCATCCATTTTCATTCAAAAACAAAATCCAAGTAGGAATATTCTTCAAATTTCAAATCTCCCCCCAAATAGACATGTACATACAACAAAGCATTGAAAATATCTTGCATGTCCTTGTGCATTGAGCCAAGTGGCATTTAACTCCTCTTTCACCCCCCCTAAACATGTCACTTCTTCAAATTCAAATTTCAAACTTGCATATTGATCAAAATGTGCTCAAGGGTAAAAGCACAGACCTGTGTCACACTTTATAAAGGAATCGCCAACAACAAAAAAAATTCTGAACTTCGACCACATAAAAGTGGTCTTTATGTTTTGAATTTCAAAATGGTGTAAACTAATGAAATGTAGAACTTTGATGTAGTTTATTCCTGTAATTTTTAAATTAAAAAAATGTTTTCATTATGTTTTTATCAATTTAAGGATTTTGGAATGCTGAAAATTTTAGAAAAGAGTGACTTCACGGACCGTCAAGAAACAAATTGAAAAAAACATTTCTCCCTATTTTTTTTTTCTCCAAATAGGTAACTTCAATATCTTGTGCATGGAAAAAAAAAATCAAATTTGATGTATATTTTTCTGTAATAACATTTTCAAAGTCAAACATGTCAAAATTTGATAGTTTTCACGAACCGTCAACTATTTTCAATTTTTTTAATCATTTTCAAATATACCCTTTTGAAGAAGACTCTCTCCTCTTTTGCCCCATATAAGATTTAAAAAAATTAATAAGTTTTACTATCCTTTTTTTATTTGTAATCAATCTCTTTTTTAATTTTAAAAACCTACTTGTATTATTTTAAAAATAAAATATATTAAAACTAATCAAAATATAAAAATTATATATTTGGATTTTTCACTCCGAGCTCTACAAAAGGGTATTTTTTTTTTTTTTTGCAGAAAGGTCATTCTGACTAGAGAAATACTCTGCCAAAGTTGAATATTACAGAAAATTTTGAAAAATGATGAGTTGGCTGCCATGTAGGATGCCAACTAGACATTCTCGGCCAAGGGGGTTTCAGACAAGAAAGTTTTGGCCGAAACACTCTCGACCGAAAATGTCTTGATATTTCCAAGCCATAAATACTTGATCCGCTCACTTTTTGCATGTTTTTGGCCAGCCATATTCGGTTGAAAGGGTTTCGGCCGAAACCCTCTCGGCTGAAAACATGCTTGCCACGTCGGTGCCACAATGTTTCAGCCGAAAGTGACTCGGCCTAATGTTTTCTGGTCAAAAATTGTTCGCTCGAAACCATAAAATAGGCCAAAAGTGTGACACACTACCTTCATCCTCTCACATGTTGACAAGTGGCATCATGTCATTGGCTTATCTTTTATCCCACATTCATCCTATCTTTCAATCTTCAACTCTTTTTTTTTCTATAAAAAGAGAGCTCATCCTTCATTTTCATCATCCACAATTTGAGAAAATTTATTATACTTCAATTTCATCTTAGAGCTTTAGCATTGGCATCAAATCCATCAATTATAGCTAGGTTATTGCAGGTTTTTTCCATGGAAGGAATTTGATGCAATCACCAAGTGGATCACAATCATCAAATCTTCATCAAGCTTGCTTAGGAGTTGGGAAAGGGCCAATTTCCACATCAAATTGGCACCAACTCCCTCAAGAGATTAAGAGTTTGATTTTTTTTAGAATAGGATTCAAAATCTTTGTTTAAAGTTCATTGTCTTCTTCATTTCATTCCTTTTCTCTTGCATTCAAATGGATTTCTTGAGGGATCTATATTCTAACATGCATTGAACTTATTAATGTGTTGTTTATTGTGGTCTTGTAGGTATAGGATCTAGGTTCACACAAGTTATTGATATTCAAGTTACTAATATCCCTGACACATATGGCATAATACTGGGGTGAGATTTCACTAGAGCATTGAATGAAAAATGTTGCAACTGACTTCTCTCACATATGGCTACCATGGAAGGGGCTGCCAAATAAAATCCACATAGAATGGAAGTCACACATGAAATTCATGATCACAAAGTATAATAACACCAATGAGGTGTTGTTTGTTGAAATTGAGTTGGGAAATTACTGCCCCATGGCATACCAAGAAGAATCAGAACCTCAAGAAGAAGAGATGACTGATGAGGTTCTCCTTGTGTTATGCAAACCTCTTGTTAATTCATCCTATGCACCTCAGAGCACAAAAAATTTGGTAGAATTATATGACAATGAATCCTACATGGATGGTAATTTGGGACGAATAGATGGATTCTAGGATTTCATGGAAAGGTGTATACAAGATTAGCTTAGCCTAGGGGCAAGAATGGATTTCCAAGAGCTATTGCTACCAAGTTGGTGTAGAGTTAACAATGCTTCCCACTCCAAATTTGAATGTTGTCTATGCCAAATAGCAATAGAACATATAAAGGGAAAAGTCACATCCCAAAAGGAGCTTCCAATGGGATGGATTACCACCAACAATGATGAGTCAGTACCCATCCTAGAAAGTGCAGATTCAAGTGTGCAACCCAAAAAAGTTGAATGTTTGATCAAACCTAGGGCTAAAGATCCCTCCAAGTTTTGGACACTACACTTTGATGGATCCAAGTCCAAGCAAGGAGTGAGAGCTAGGTTTGAGCTCATCAACCCCATTAGTAAGACCTACTTGACTATTTATACACTCTAATTTTATTATACAAATAAAATAGTAGAGTACAAAGCACTGGTTCAAGGTCTTTTGATGTCCATATGGAAGAAAGTTAAAATATTGCAAGTCTTTGGTGATTTAGATTTAGTAATAAAACAGGTCAAAAAATTATATTCTTGTCATGATAAAAGACTAACAAACTATAGGCATAGATTTTGGGACCTTTAGAGAGCTTAGATGCATTTAATATTCAACTGATCCCTCACTCCCAAAACCATACTACTGATACCTTGGCTCTAGCAACCAATACCCTTGAACCTTTATCATTGTCTAGCCTCAAAAGGTTCACTATTGAGCTCACCTCTGCCCTGTTTATGCTAGAAAACATTACCAAATTCCAAGTGTTCAATTATGACAAGTACATCATGGATCTAATCACTAGTTCCAATGTGTTTGCAACTCAAATAATTGATGAGGTTGAGCATGAAGAGGATGAATTAGATATAGAAGGAATCATCAATCTCAAAATGAACACAATTCCTAGGGGTATGGTTTAGCTTGAATAGATATTTGACTTGGATCAGATTAGAGACTAGGATCAATAGGAAAAGAAGGATTCCATTAATAATTAGTGTAACACTGATAACCTTAGAATAGTTGAGATTAAAAATGTATTCATTGGCAAGGTGTGCATGCTAGAAGAGAAGAAAGGGATCATTGATACTTTTCGCAAGTATCATGATGTAATTGCTTGGAGCTATGAGGATTTAAAGACATATGAAACCTCAATAATTACACATACCATTCCTCTCAAACCAGATGTAAGACCATTCTAAAAATGACAATGTCCCATTAATGCTCTGTTGGAGCCTATCATTTATAAGGATGTTCAAAAGCTATTGTCATATAGGATCATATTTCTAATTAGGCACTCTAGATTGTTGGACAACTTGGTCCCTATTAGGAAAAAGAATGGAGAGATCAAATTGTATGTTGATTTCTGCAACCTAGAAAGAAAACTATCTAGTGCCCTCATTGGATGAGTTCCTACAGATAGTTAATAGGTCTCAAATGATTTCTTTCTTAGATGGATACTATGGGTATAGCCAATATGAAAATAGAAACAAGACAATGTTCACCACCAAGTGGGGGACCTTTGCATACAAAAGGATGCCATTCAGACTCGTCAATTTTGGTACCACTTTCTAGTGTGAAATGGACATAGCCTTCAATGATCTCATCAAAAAGTGCATTATCATCTACACGGATGATCTCATTTTATTTTCAAAGAAGTGAGGTGATCATGTCACCAACCTATGTAAAGTCTTTCAAAAGTGTAGGGAATTTCATATTTCCCTTAATCCAAAGAAGTACATATTTAGAGTTAAAAAAGGAAAGCTTCTTGGGCATGTGATATTAGAGAGAGGAATCTCAATAGATCCTGAGTGTATTCAAGCAATTTTGAAGATTCAACTGCCAAGTAGCAAGAAAGAGCTAAAATATTTCTTTAGGAAGATAAATTTTGTCAGAAAATTCATTATTGGCTTTGTTGAAATAGTCAACCCACTCAATGCCATGTTGAAACAAGATGCCAAAGTTGAATGGAATCCAGGGGAAAAGCAAGACTTCAAGGAAATTAAGAGATCAATTGCTAATGTACCTGTGTTAGCCCCAATTACCTGAATTTTTTCTACATTTACTCATTTGCTTCAAATCATTCATGTGCCATCATATTGAACCAAAAGGATAATGTAGGAAGTGAGAACCCAATTTACTTCATGATTACTCCATTAAAATATTTAGAGTTGAGGCACCACAATGTAGAAAAGTAGGCATATGCCCTGGTTGGTGGAGTTAAGAAATTCAGACACTACATCTTGCAAAACAAGGTGTTTTCCATTGTACCTGACCCGAAAGTGAAGAAATTGCTAATGTAGAGTGAGTTAGGAGAAAGAAGAGAAAAATGGGCCACTTTGCTATGAGAGTGTGACATGGAGATTCAACCCATGAACTTAGTAAGAGGGCAATCCTTCACCTGAATAATAGCTGAAATAGTAGCTGAATCAAGACCCGAGCTCACAGTCTAGCAATATCAACTTAAAGGTGTTTCCCTAGGGGAGTGGTATGACGACATCGTCTATTACTTGTTGAATAACAAGTTCCCATCTTTTTTGCAGGGAGTTCAAAAGTGTGTTCTCTGACTGAAAATAAACAACTATATGTTGTTGGGGTCTATACTATATAAGAGGAATCATGAAGGGATCTCCCTCAGATGCCTAGGAAAAGAAGAAGCGACGCGCATACTCAAGGAGTTTCATGATAAATTTGGTACTAGTCATGGATTTGGTCTTCCTACTGCTCATCAAATCTTATAGGTTGGATACTACTGGCCAAAAATCTTCAAGGATGTACATAATCATGTTCAAACTTGCCACGTTTTCCAAATTGTTGCAACTAGAGAATGAAATTCCATAGTCCCACTCCAACCAGTCCTGGAGGCAAGACCATTCATGCAATGGGGTTTCAATTTCATTGGTGTAGTAAAGCCACCATCCTCTATGGGTCGTAGGTACATTCTAACCGCCTCTAATTACTGTACTAGATGGATAGAAGCAGTTGCATGTAGGAAATTTACCCCAAAGGTAGTTACTAGTTTTCTTGAAAGTTTTATTTTAAATCATTTTGGTTGCCTATATGCCCTTGTTTGTGATAATGGTCTTGCCTTCTTCTCACTCAAATTTTTCAATTGGGCCTTTGATTACAGAATTTCCCTAAAGTTCTCATCCAATTACTAACCCCAAAGCAATGACCTAGCCGAATCTCCAAACAAGAACCCAATCACAGTAATAAAAATTATACTCGATAGGAATCCCAAAGACTAGCACACCTAGCTACATTTTTCCCTTTGGCTAGATCATACATGCCATGAGGCTTCCCTTGGGTGATTCCCCATTTCATCTCTTGTATGGCTTAAAGACTATGTTTCCTATTCACCTAAAGATCCCTACTCTCTAGTTCATCAACACCTTCTATGAAGAACAGGATCACTAAGAAACCCATTTAGCTAAATTTCTCCACTTAGAAGAAGTTTGTGATCAAGCAATTGAAAAATTCACCAAGCATCATGGAATTATTAAGAGATGGTTCAATCAAAGAGAAAAAGTTAAGGCCTTCATAATTTGTTGATCTGGTCCTATGTTGGGACAAGGCCCATGAAAAGAAAGGGTGACATGAAAAATTCGACAAGCTTTGCCTTGGCCCCTTTCAAATTTCTGAAATATTAGGAGATAATGCTTTCCACCTCAAGACACTGATTAGTGAAGATGTATCGTTTCCTATCAATGGAAAACACCTAAAGCATTATTTCCTTGCATGAGATATTTTGAGCTAAGTCTCTATAAATATTTGTATATAGGTTAGCTTAGGTTTCCTTTTTTTTGTTGTTTCATTGTCTTGCTTTGCTTCTATTTTTCTCATCTCCCTACCTTCTATTTTTTTGAGGGTGATTCTTTATTTTTGATGTGATGGTCATGCTCAGTTCAATGAATGGTCCACTGTTTTGCTTTCTCTTTGTGTTCTTTAGATAAATATTGACTCTCAACTATTGGTCTCTGATCGATGCTATAGAATGGTTTCCTTAGTTGAACTCCAACTTGACCTAGAATGCGACCCTTGGTTGAATCCTTTCACACTCATTTCATATCATGCACAATGTAGACATTAATTGTTTCTAAAGAGTTGTACAATGGTCATTATGATAGCCTAGCAAGTGAAAATTATTAAGTCTACTCTAGTAACCACTATGATTCCAAACCCACAATAAGATTTGATGCTTACGCAGTTGAGCAAAAGAAAGAATATTTAAAGAAGTGTCAGAAAAGAAAGAAAAGAAAAAGAAATTTCAAAATCAAGCAACTGTGTGGGTGTGAAAAAAACTCTACTGGGGCTATGGACACCTAGCTGGATGCAGAGCAATGTTCATAGGTCACAGTGACAACTTCGTTAGGGCTATGGATGCCTGACTAGCAGCAGGGAAATGTCTAGGTTACTTTTGGAGTTAGACAATTTATGCCACTTGCTTGGCCTGATTAATGATCATTTTCCATAATTTCTAAAGAAAAGGAATGAATTCCCCATATGCACACTTCTAAGATGTTTGTGATTTGATTTAGTTAAGGATCTTGTTCTCCTTCGAGTTCTTCAGTTCACTTATGGAAACTGGCCAATGGTCTACAAAACTAGAGATTTTGGTTCTAAATGAGTATCTATCCTTAGAAAACTCAGGAGTGTTCCCCAAAAAAGTCATCATTTATTGTTCCTATAGTACACACACCCTATTCAAAATGGGGACCCTCTCTTTTCACTTTGTTGGTTCATGTTTTTCCTTTTCCTTGTTTTGTGTTCCCCCTATTTTGAGTTCTAATTGGTCAAGGAATCCTAAAGGTACTATCTTGAGTGTTCCAAGTTTCACCACACTTGAAATTTCCAGGTCTTCTACCTCTGCAGAGTTCCTTTGGCAGTTTTCCCTAAATCTTCAAAATTGTCATCCTTTTCCCTTTACGAATCCACTCATGTAAGCCACCCTTGGTGGAACGTTGTTGATCTTTCTCCATTCCCTATGGTAGCTAATCCAACACATCCTCCTATACTGCAAGATCTGCGGCCTTCATTGTCGTCTCTTTTGCCCACTGATCAAACAACAAGCACTTGGTTGTTGTCTACCCTACTGACTCTACCCATCCACACCCACCAACTAGGCTTTCCATTGTACTCACATTTATCAGATGGAATCTCTTAATGACAAATTTATAAATAATAGTTATGATGGTCATTTCACTCAAAATTCTAATCTGAAACTCTAGTCAAAGCCCTCCAACTCCATGCCCATGGTCTCTTCTCGAGTATTTTAGCGCTTCTCATAACATTTAATTTCATGAAGTTCTTGCGGTCCACTCATAGGTGGTGGTCTTTTCTTTCCTCACACTGCTTCATGGTTTTCAATAAAATTTGCAAGCATTCTCAAATTCTTTTGCTAAGGGAAAAAACTCTAAAACTATTTTAGACAACCTCTACCTTACACATGCAAAAACCATGCTTTGAAATGTTAGAAACTCTTCAAAAATCATTGGCACAAAACTTGGCACCTCATTTCCTGTAGGAACTGTGGCTAATGCTTCTCCTGTAAACTCCATTAAGATTCCACCACCCGCCAATTTTTAGCCCTCTAGCAACAAACTTAAAAATGACCATTAACTTCAAGGAATCGCCAGCTTAGGTGTATACCCCTCTTTGTCGCTAATTTTGAATCCTAATGAATATCACGTTAAACTAGACGCTTTCTAACCCTAATAGTCCACGAGGGTGGCTTCTACATGTGGAGGGCCCCTATGTCTCTTCAAGAAACATGATCACCAACCCTAGCCTCCTCCTGCCTTGTGGGTCCTGATATTCCTTTGACTATCCTCTCGTATTCAAACCCCATCTATGGGTCATCTCGTGTGGGTTTCCATTGTTATTTCACTGATGATCAACGATCATTCCTAAAGTAGCAAGGTGCTTAGTTCATCCTACTGGGTAGGCCCCACATCATTTACTTCCATTTGACCCTTCTAAGTGAAATGCCCAAATATGACCCCTTTGCGAGCTTCCATC
The DNA here is from genome assembly GCA_007258455.2 of Sequoia sempervirens. Taxonomy (NCBI): domain Eukaryota; kingdom Viridiplantae; phylum Streptophyta; class Pinopsida; order Cupressales; family Cupressaceae; genus Sequoia; species Sequoia sempervirens. The sequence goes on along the minus strand of VDFB02156703.1, from coordinate 3,850 downwards.
CACAAATTTCCACCATGTGTTTTCCATCTCAAACAATCGATAATCTCCATCCTTCTACTTCATGGGACTCGATGCTAGCTTTTTCCCAAGTATTCAACAAAAATCATTAAGTATAAGTCTCATGCAGGTGGTCTATTGCGAGTGGCATCTTTCGGGTTGTTGTCCTGTTTTCACCATTTCTAACTTTCCAAGCCAAGCCTACCATCCACTATGTAGAATCTGACCTCCTTGCTACCATCTGGCTAACTTCAAATAGATAGCTCACGTTGATACCTCATGTGGGCTCGACAGTGCGGAGCGCCGCTTGTGGGTGGCCATCCTATCCCTGCCATCTAGCATCCTCCCACTAGTCTTCACCTGCATTATCCCGAACGTCGTGAAATTTTGTAACCAAACAATTCCACCTTCCCTAGCTGCAGATCCCAAATTGTAGGATGTCATCTATGGATTCTTCCTTAATAGTGTCATTTCAAATGGTGGAGTCCCTAATAGCTGAGACACCTCTTACTTCTACAACCTTTGGACCCACACACCCAAATGATTGAGCTATCACTTCCAAAGAATTCAAAATTATTAAACCGGCATTACCAAATGAACTTACACCTTGGTGGGCCCCACTACACCATGGAAATTTTGATGTAGGTGCTTGACTGTAGGCAACTGTGACCTCTTTTCCATTTGTCGACTTCCTCCAAAATGGCTCCCAACCCAGGGAAACCCACACCCCTAGGACTGCATTACTGAATCTTCCCCGAACAAAACGAAAATGATGATTTGTGATGAATTTTATGATCCTTAAAAGTTGAATTACTTGATCTAACATCAAATTTGTAGGATTTTTCTAATGCTCCCCTTGTTCTGCACATGAATATGCTTATTTCTCCTTTTCTTGTAGGATTTATGGAATCAACTACAGGACCTTTGGGGGCATCCACAAAGAAGGAAAGGGGAATAAGTATGCCAAGGCACCAAGAGGGAAGGATGAATAAGATCGGATGAAATACAAATTCCAAGGAGTCGAGATCACCTCCAAGGTTACCACAAAATGGATACAGTTACAGATACCAAGTTGGGACAAATTGACATTTATTAATTTAGGTAGAGATTCATTACCAATCCCATTATGAAAAATGCAAAGAGAAATAGGAAAAGTGGGTTGGTGAAGGAAACAAGTTTCCCACCTGCTCTTGTGGCTTCTGAGCTGGTGATGGCCTACATGGAGGCCTATCAAGAGAAAACAAGAATAATTATTGATTGCGGTGGAAAAGTATTGGCTAGCTTTTCCTCCATGTCTATAGGGAAAACTTTCCACATCCCCACATTTGATATCATGGAGGAGACAACCAAAGAATATGCAGAAAGAACAGGCAAAGATGAACCTCTTAAATGTAAAATTTGATTAATCAATGCTGGTTTAAAGAGAAGAGTGGTAGCATGAACAAGGTACACAAAGAATTATTTAGGAGTGATTTCCATGAGGACTACCATGATTCAGTAACCTTTCTAAGTAGGGTTATGGGAATCCTTACAATGACATACTTCTAAGATTAGATGTTTTGTTTTATAGAAGAGATTATTAGGGGGAAAACGAATTTCATCTAGGTAGGAATGATCAACAACTACTTGCATGAGTAGTTTGTGGCAATTAAGAAGACCTCTCAATTTTATATGACCTCTTACTTGGTCTACCTATTGGTTGACCCCATTCCATATAGAGGTCTATTTGTGGCATAGATCCCAATCCTAGGGAGACAGCTGAAAGTCTATGATAGACATCCTCAACTCCAATATCAAAACTTCAAGAAAGATTACTATAGGGTAAATGATGCCTTTATCGGGCACATCATCAGACTCCCCAGAGAGGACTTCGAAAGGAGAGTCACATATATTTCCCATGCATTCATCTTCCTGTTTGGATTCTTGTTTATCCAATTTCACAGATTCACCTACATCTGAACCTAGGGCTTCTTTGATAGGCCATATAAGTTAGCCTGGTATCCAAATGACCGGTTGATATTGCTAGAAGTATCCAAGCAACTACAACATGCACATACTCTTATAAGTGACAAACACAGTCTAGGTATCCCTTATCCTCTCACTTTCAGCCAGGGTATGTATTCCATCATTGCCTCAAAATGTGCAGAGTATTATAAGAAGGAGATCATAGAATACAACTTGGAGCTTCACACTCCTTGACACATAATGGATCTATATGGAAATTTTAAGATGGTTGGGAAAGAGTATGCCCACTTGCATAATGTTGAATATTTTTGGGCCAACTGCATGGATGACAAGGAGGTGCAAATGAGGCACTATATGCACATGACAACATACTTTGTTAAAATAGTCAAATTGTTCTTGGTGTTGGATCAAATTGTGGAGGATAAAAAAATCATCATAGATCTAAGATTTGATGTCATTTCCAACCTGCCATTACCCCTAATTTACTAGGATGAGGAAGAGGTCAATAACCTCAACATTTGAATAAAACCAATAAAGCACATGAAAAAGTAGCGGATTGATGCGCAAATCACATAGCTGAAGCTCCAAAGAGCTACATTAACATATGGTGAGCTTGAAGAGGAGGTCAAGAGAAAAATCGATAGTGGGACCATTGCTTCTCCATCTGGAGAGACTCCAAAATATCCTCCCACCACCAGGTCAAAGAAAAGAAAGGAGGTAGCTAAGCACCAACCGACACATAAGGTATATTCAAGGAAGGCCTTTGATGGTGAGCCCTCAAAGAAAGAAAAGAAATCAAGTGGATTCTCTAAGATTCCCTTGATCTAAGAGGATACATTGCACAAGGGAGAGAAAGAAGAGGCCAATCAACCAAAGTCTCCACTTGCTGCCTCTACTATTGCTGTCACCACCACTTCTACTACCATTACTCCTCCGCCAATATCTTAGGCATTGCTTGCTTCCTCTTCACCTACAGTGGACATCTCAATTCACCATGCCTCCACCTTACCTACCACACCCTTTATGGTGAGGGATTCTGATTTTTCCACCACTTCTCCACTCTTATCTTCCTCCATGTCTCCATCAACTACTGTCCCCTTAGCCTCTGCAACAACAATGCCCACTCTCACTCTTCTAGAAGCTTTTTCTCAACACATGAAAAATATACCTATGGAGCTCTCTAGAGTACTGATGAAATTTGATGTGCAAGTTGCCTTAGTTCAAGTAATTTTCGGTCTCCTTGTCCCTCCTCCTCAGATAGAACCACACAATATGGAGGTGACAATGCAAATTTATAAAGAGCTAGAAAGACAAGAGAGGGAGGAATCCAAAGAAGTGGATGAGGAATTCGATGAGTACCATGAGCATCCAGAGCATCAACACTTAGTTATTGATGAGGTAGCCTATGAAGAGGAAAAGGCATAGTCCTCAAAGGAAGATTTTGAAGACCCCAGTGCAAAATACATAGTGGAGACTTCCAATCAAGAAATTGATTAAGAGTTGGTCTGACAACTCAAAGATGTTAGAGAGGAAGTTGAAAGACAATCCTCTGAAGAAAAGGAGACAGATGAAGAAATAGAGGTAACTATAGAACCTCTGACCAAGGAACAAGGAAAAATCCCCAATCATGATGAAGAAATTCCTCCCACAAGGGAAGAAGAAAGGAAATAAGATAAATCTCAAGAAGAGATAAGCCTGAAGAAGAGGCTGAAACAAGAAGAAACCCAAAAGCACAATGTCACACAAAGCATAAACAAAAAGAAGAAGTGAAGAAATCTGAAGGGGAAGATAGCCCTAAGGAAAACATAGCCACCTCTAAGTAATAAGGATAAAAGGATATATTCATTTGGACTCAAATGAAGAGGAGGAAAATAAAATAGAACAAGAG
>VDFB02156702.1:0-15534 GCA_007258455.2 Sequoia sempervirens | reverse complement strand
AAAAATACGAAATAATTAATTGATAGAGATTTGAGTCTAAAACAAGTTTCACACTTGTAAACAACTGTTTACATGATTGAAAAATAACAACCAGATAAAAAAAACAAGAGCAACTTAGTGTGTTGATCAGAGAGCCCAGATTCCAGTGCCGTAAAACAGAGGAGAAATGGATTTGATTCCAGTCATGACAACCTTGCCCCATCACTACCTCTTGGCCATCCATGTAAATTTCCAACAATCTAGGCAGAAATCTGCAGCTTCTGGGAGGCTTCCAAGACGATATATGGCCGTGGCACTCCCAATCCACACCATAGGGGTACATGTCGGAGGGAAAGTGCATGAAAGAATCAACGTGTTATAAGACTTAATTCTGCTACAGAGCATCCCTCATCCCTAATACAGAACAGATTGCCAGTGCCCTGTATGCATATATGCGTAGTGCCTGGTGCCTGGTACTTGTCCCTGCCCCTGCAGTTAACAAATGGGCATGCCGAAAACGTATTTGGATGCTACTCTGGTACCCACAGGTGTGATCTTGATGAGCTTATACCATGTTTACCTGGTTTACAGGATCGCCCACCATCTTGAGACCACAGTAATCGGCGTGTAACATCAACAAGCGCGTATGGGTGCACACCATTATGAAGGCGAATGAATGCTCTGTCTCTCATCAATTTCATTGCAAAATTGTAGAGAATTGCAAGTTTAATTTGAATTAATTTTGTAGGAGAGGATGAAGAACGAAGTTTTGGCTGTGTAAACGATCAGGAACAGCATAATGGCGTCGACCCTTTTGGTCTCTACTGCCATAACGCTCTGCCCTGTGGTGGGATTACTGCTGGGAGTGGGAAGCGGGCCTGATGAGTTTACTCTGTCTGTTGGTGCTAGTGTGTTTTCTGGTGGCCTTTGTATGCCATGCCCAATGCGTACGCTATTACAGTCAATCATGTCAGCTTTCTGATCACCACGCCAGAGGCAGGGATGGAGTAGTGATGCTCATGCTGAGTACGTGAGCATAGGAAGATTGTGTGTTGTAGGCAGATTGTGTAGCGTTACATTTTTACCCGTTTATTGACACCCACTAGTAAACAACTACCTAAAAGCGGTTTTACAGCGTGAGACTAATAGGAGAGAATTGCAAGTTTAATTTGAATTAATTTTGTAGGGAAGGATGAAGAACAGAGTTTTGGCTGTGTAAATGATCAGGAACAACATAATGGCGTCGACCCTTTTGGCCTCTACCGCCATAACGCTCTGCTCTGTGGTGGGATTACTGCTGGGAGTGGGAAGCGGGCCTGATGAGTTTGCTTTGTATGGGAGGAGGGGATCGGTGACCTCATCTCTCAACTGTCTGCTGGTGCTGGTGTGTTTTCTGGTGGCCTTTGTATGCCATGCCCAGTGCGCCACGGCGAAAGTCGCCAGCCTTTGACCAAATGCCGAGGCAAGATGAGAGCAGGATGCCCTCATGCTGAGCAAAGGCCAGGAAGATTGTGTGTTGCAGGCAGATTGTGCAGCGTTACATTTTTACCCATTTATTTATTGCCACTAGTAAAACAACTACCGGAATGTGGTTTTTTACGGTAAGCTGTTTACAAAGGGTGGTATTTGCTCTGATAGTGCATTCACAATATATAGACTATCGGCTAACCAAGATCATATAGAGTAAAGTACACTTGAGGATATTTCGTCACGGCAATGCCTAAGTTTAGTTGGATGTGGACGGAATTAAAACAATTAATAATATAAAGTAAATAGTGGAATGAAATAAAGTTAAGATAAATCTTGAATTTTTTTCCACTAATTTCTTTTTAAAGAAAATTGGTATTATTTACTCGGAAACATTTCGCATGCAAATCGTTTACGGCATGCACCGCAATGGAAAAAGCAAAAGTTGTCATCAACTGGTACAAAACATTATAGATGGAAATAAAAATATTCCCACCTAGTTGGAAAATCAATATTTATCTAAATTTTGCTACGATGAGTGAGATTTTGGAGGCTTTCACTTGATACTTTGGAGACTTACCATTAAACAACAATTGATTTACCATTTAACAATAGCTGAAACATCTCTTCTGATGACACAATAATTGTTTATAGGCGCGAGACTTGTTTTAAGCTCAAATCTGACACTATATGTAGCCTATCCACTAAATATATAATATATAAAGTACATATAATAACTAGCATACATATATTAAATATTAATATATATAAAATACGCTGAAGATATCCTTCTCAAGGTGTCTATTTTCATCATGCTTACATATATTGGGATTAGGGTTGGGTTAGCATTAGTAGTAAGATTATGGTTCGGGTTAGGGTTCCAATTATGAATAGAGTTAGAATTAGAAATTAGGTTGGGGTTATCATCACAATTAGGGTTAGAATTAATATTGTGGACACTTACCCTTAGTGAACTCTAACCTTAATCAAATCACAACCCCAATTGAACCATAAGCCTACTTGAGCCCTAGCCCCAATTATAACACTAATCCTATCATTGATAAAGTTAACTTAAGGTTATATATGTAGAGCTAGAATTAGTGTTAGGGTTAGAGTTTGAATTAGATTTAGGGGTAGAGCTAGAATAAGATGTAATTATAGCATAATTAAAATGGACTATATATTATAGTGTTATGGATTCAAGCTTTCAAGTAAGTATGAGAAGTTCATCTTCTAAAGTAAATATTTTTTTTACAAAATCAACAACCTTACTATACAAAATCAACAACCTTACTATCTATCATGATTCATAAGTAATCATTATTTAATTTTATTTATTCTTCATAAGTGTAACTTTATAAAATAGAGGTGTTCATGTAAATTCTTTTCATAATAACAATATGTGGTAATTAATAAAAGGAAATAATGGAAATATTTTTTATTGTATAATTTTTTTGAGTGAAGTGACATATTCTTATCATTTAATTTAATATAGAATTAATAATAAAATATACAAATATATATCTCCTGGGCTGCTGGGCTGAGTCGTGGGACACCTAGTGCATAAAAATAAAATAAAATAATATATATATATATTTATTTGAAAAAAGATATATTAATTTTTATTTTATTGTATGAATTAAAATTATCCTTTTTATATTTATTTTTACATCTTTCCTTTTTATATGTCAATTTTATTTTATTATATTACATTATAGTTTAATTTAATTTAATTTAATTTCAACTAATTAATTTTAACTTTTTTATGATGAAATAAATTCTAAGGAAGTGGCATGGATTATACATATAAGATGAGAAAAAATGACATATTATTTCTATGCTTCAAATATCTAATAGAATTATTTAATGTGTCTCAAAGAATCCTTACTATTCAATTATACTTTCAAATCTTCCTCTCCAATTTATATTAATTCGTCATATTATGTTAAACAATTTTTATTTTTCAAAACTTCCCTTTAAAATCTAGTTACATCATTACATATGGGGACACCAAAATCTTAAAATATGTATTCTTAAATCACATGTAATAGAAATTTATAATAATAGAGATAAAATTCATATTATATACATGATCTCAAGCTACTCCATAGGATCCATAAATCCTCAATTTTGGTTCAAAAAATGTCTTGCATGAGGTTGGGATCATTTCTATTATCTTTACACTCATACTCCTATACATTCACCAAACTACATAACTTGGAAAAAAATTGCTTTTCAAACTTAGCTCGGCCATGTTTGTTGCATATCTTTGTCCTATCAGACTAAGCTTCTCTAATGTTTATTTCTCCCTATTTAAAATATCTAAAAAGAGTTAAGTAATCATAAAATATGCAACAATTTATTTTCTAAAATCAATGGTAAACAAATTCCTTAGAATACAATTTGTTATTTTTTTAAACCTGGCCTTTGTCATGGCCATGCTGCCTTGGTTCACCGCTTCATGTATGGACTGCCTCAATTAATTCACTAATAATCAGGTAAGATTAATTGCATGAAACCAAACTGTAAGATTAAAACATCTCAGAAACTATCTATAATTGCTGTAAATAACAATAATAGACTCAAAAACATGGTACAAACAAAGATTAGAAGCAAACCCCCGACTTAAACATGACCCACCTAAATTGAAACTCATTTAAAAAACATACAATACATCAATAGTTATCAATTGACTTACCTCCTCCATCTTTAATTCACTTACTTCCTTTATCTTCTTTCATTGCCATTGAAAAGCTTTGTATCGTGTCTAATTGCTCTTTGATATCCTCTATTTCAAAACTTCTCATCACTATGTACTCCATTGATAAATGGGAAATGGGCATATATAGTGATGAGAGATGTTGAAATGGAGAATGAAGAGTAGTGCATAGATGAAGATTTCAAAATAGAGGATTGAGGTCTTTTAGAAGGCAAAACCAGGGATAGACAAAAAATCCCTTTCTTCACCCTTGCAAGCTCCCTTTAACTTGATCCTAGATTTGCAGAAGCTGAATTTAACATGACTTTGCAGTCTTACGATTTATTTTAAATTTGTTTTCTCAGTCAAGAGTATTAATGCATACTCTGAAGAGTTTTAAAAAATAAATTAACTCATGGATGGCCTGGACTATCTAAACGATAAATTGAAAATTTTCCACCATATTTATATATGCTGTGCATCCGCTGTATTTGACATAATCTGCACTAAAATATTCATCATATGAGTAGATATGATGTCACATTTATTTACATTCCTAAACACTTTCGAGACATTCCAAACCAAACCCAAAACCAGAAATCATATCTACTGGTACGATGATTGAATTCACTATATTAAACATCAAAAAGTGTTTTGACATTAATTTCCTTTTCAATTTTTTTCTATGAACTTTTGGCCACACTTGAGTACTAATAGGTCAATATTAAAACGATTCAGATTTGTAGGATGAGAGCATCGATATATTTGAAAATCATACAAAAATTAAGAAATTAAATAAAAATCCTTAAGACATCAAGAATCAATGCTACTACTCATCCAAAGGCAACCAAATGTAGATGCAAAAACCAAGCAAGTTGAAGGTCAATTTAGAGTTATACAAAAATGTAGGAGTTGTTTTGAATTTGATATAGCAGATCACTCTAGTATGAATGAAGAAAATGATTTAGATTTGTAGGATGAGAGAATCAATATCTTTGAAAATCATACAAAATTTAAGAAATTAAATAAAAATCCTGAAGACAACAGTGATATCATATATATCAGAGATTATACTGGAAATAATTTGCTAGAAGATGGTACAAAAAGAAAACAAAAAAACTTCTAAAAGATAAAATAACTCAAATCCAAAAGCTCAAATCAATATCAAGAAGGAAAAACAAATCATTATGTTTTGTATTATGATTAAAAAACAATTGATTACAAGTAAAAACTGCATAATTAAGAGAAGATACCTGCACCAAATCATACAAAATTTAAGAAATTAAATAAAAATCCTAAAGATATATAATAGTGATATCATATATATAAGAGATTATACTGGAAACACTTTGCTTAGAGAAGATGGTACAAAAACAAAACAAAAAAACTTCTAAAAGAGAAAATAACTCAAATCCAAAAACTCAAATTGATATCAAGAAGGAAAAAAAATCATTATGTTTTGTATATGGTTAAAAAATAATTGATTACAAGTAAAACCTGCACAATTAAGAGAAGATACCTGCACAACTGTTATATATTAAGAGAAGATACTTGCACAATTTGCAATTGTTTCCCTCTCCTAATCGCAATCTAGACTTCTGTCTCTCCCTTTTCGAAGATGGTTACCTCTGGTTCAATGTTAAATCTCTTATTTGCAATAATATGCAACCAAGCAAATCACCAATCCAATATGCATAAAGTAAACCACGACTAAAGCTTGCATTACCAAGTGAAGCTCCGTACAATTCAGACAACATACACTTGACAAATTTATTTGCTAAACAATGTACATGCACTCAAAGCTCTTTGTGCATTATATAGTTGAAGGGTAGTTTTCACATAATTTTATGTACGAAATGAAACATTGGCAATACAACTTTAAAACTAAAAATAATATTAAAAATAACAACTTATCAAGATTTTAACAAGATTATCTTAATAATTTTTACAAGATTTTTAACAAGATTATCTTGAATTTTTTAATATCAATTTAGTAATTGTCATTTTATTGTAATATTAAATTCAAGATTTATTTATGTGTAAGCTTTAAAAGTATTCATTATTATCATCCTATATATATAATATTACATATTCATTTATTTATTTTATTATATATTCAAGATAATCTTGTTAAATTTTTTCTAAAAATTATAAAAGCATGGAGATATTGTAAATTAATATGTATTTCCATAACAAATATTATAAATTAAAAATAATGTATATTCTAAAAATGTATATTTTAGTTTTTTGAAAATATTCTAAATTAATATGTATTTCCATAACACATACTATAAAATGATATATATTACTATTATAAATTAGAATTTACTATATTATATTTCCTTAAAAATATCATATATAGTAAAACTATAAAAATATGATGATAATGCATGCTTTTACAACTTACATATATAAAAAAATCTTAAATATAATATTAAAATTAAATAAAATTATAAATTGATATTTAAAAAATATTCAAGATTTATTTTGTCTAAGACAGTTGAAATTTTGCAATATGTAAATTGTTTTAAAATTTGATTTAAAGGTAAACTGTTGATACTATTTTGATGGGTTATAGATGTCAATTTAACAGAGAATAAATGTATACTCATTATGTGTGTAAGTAGTCTCTTTGGTTTAATAATATATATTATATAATAATATTATATTAAATATATTATAATATTATAACTATTATATATATTAGTCATATATATTATAATATATAATACAAATCATATTATAATAACATATAATATATAAATTTTATATAATAATATAATATTATATAAATATTAATATGCTTGTAATTAAATTTTTAATAAATAATATATTATAATATATAATATATATTATAATATTATATATTATTTATATATTAAATCATATTATATAATAATTTATATTTTATTATAACATATAATTTACATAAGATAATAATACATATAATAATAATATATAAATAAATATATGACATAATTAGGCCTATAGGCTATTATATAGTGAGATTTATTTACAACAAGTCCTTCACATATGTAAATCATCATGAGTCATTAAACAAGTTTCAACTGTCGCTATTTAAATCCTCAAAATAGAGGTAAAAGCTTCAAAAATCTCACGTATCACATAAAAGATAGACAATATTGATTGGTAAATTGATAGATATTCTATTTCCATTTGCATGTTTTTGGTCAATTTGATGACAACTTTTAGAAATCAGGAGCAAATATTTCAGTAATCACATACTATTTCTTTTTTAAGAAAAGTTCAGATTTGTCTAAGTTTATTTCATTCCATTATTTTAATATTTATTATTAATATTTAATCCAATTTACGCAACTAGAATTTGTATGAATAAAACATATACTCTTAATATATTAATACATATAGTTTTCTATTCCATATAATCCTCAACCTCCCTTTAGTAATAAGTGCTAGTATATAATATTTTATATATGATAGATAATAATATATTTATTATATAATTTATAAGAAAATATAATATTATATAGAAATGAAAAATATATAAACATTTATATCTATTTTGAGAGATTTTTTAATAAAGCCTCCAAAACATATTCATTCTTTGAGCTAATATTTAATGTATTATTATATTAAATGATATATATAATATCATATATAAGTCTTTTATATTATAATATTATAGATAATATAAATTACAATATATAATATTAGTTATTATTGCAATATATAATAATAAATATTTTTTATATAAATATAAATTATATATAATAATAATGTTATATTATATATAATAATAATATTGTAGTGGACCGAAAATTACATATCCTTGCAATTTCACTTACACTTTTGAATCCACTTTAGTGTCCACTCTTAGTATTTGTGTAGGCTCATCTTACCCCTTGCATCAGTGTTTTTCCCTCTTAGGATGTTCAAGACCCCTTTTCAATAGCTATATTTGTGCATTAGTTTTGCATTAACCGTGTGTTTTCCTTGTTTTCTGTCATTTTTTAACATAATTTGTCTAGACACTAGCATGCCGCATGGACTTTTATGTGTCACGCTAGCATCCCGTGACACTTCAACATTCAAGCAAGCATTTCTGAGCACATTGCCACTTGTTACCTACCTTGGTTATGGAACAACTTGAACAATGTAACGGCTTGTGAACCTCTTTTCCTCTCTCTTTAAAATCTATCTTTCTACCCATTTGTTCTCTTGGTCTCTTTGTACTTTCCTCTTGACATTCTCTCTTCTCTCTCTCTCTCCTAATGCCCGTCTAAATAACCTAAGAATGTTGCAAAAGCGATATAAAAGTGTAATAATTTTTTTTTAAAGTATTAATATTATGTTAATTAGTTGCATACATTCTTAGGTTAAACGACGTTACACTACTTTAAGTTCTCCATAAGCAACTTAAGTATTTCGCATTGCTCCCAATTAAATCATAACATAAAGTAAACATTGCATATTAATAAATTTTCCATTCAAGATATAATGAAGTACAAACATTTTTCCATACATTGCATTGATATAATATTACATTACTCATCCATCTGATGAGGTAGTACAAATAACAAATACATTTACAATTACATTGATCACCTCTTATACAAATGAGGGATGTTTTTAAATTACAAGTTTACATAATACAATGATGAAAGTATAGAAGAAGTCCATGTGGGCAGTTTCTCCATCCATGAGTGCTCTAATACAGAATAAACTGGGACCTAGCTGGAGAGGACGGGTGCACGCTCCACTCCAACCAGTGTACCCGGTCTGACTCCCCTCGCTAGGGAGATAGTACAAGGCCACCCAGACCTAATCACAACCCCAGACACTAGTACATACAAACCATTACAGCATCATCTCGCATTTGATAGCGACTCAACGGCTACGCGTTTAACCTGCTATCTTAGGTGAGTGTCATCACGACGATGCAAATGTCACTGAGGTTTCTTCCTAGGTCCCGCCTCAATCCTTGCCACCGTAACCTCTCAGGTGAAACCCTATCTAGTTATTGTTACATTGAGGAAGTTATGGACCAATGTTCTTAAGGAAAACTAGACAATCGCATTTTTCCATTCTTGTGTTTCTCTAATTTCAGTACTCTGGTAACTCAGTAGCTTATGAGTCATAAGCGAGGCATGCACATCTTATTAAATGTTTTAGATCTATCTACTATGTTCTTTAGTTTTCACTGACTTACTTAACTAATCGTAAGTTACCCTGACACCACTTTGTGTGTCGGCCCTTACGACTAGCCACTCCCCTAAACATAACAAGGTTTCTAAGTTTTCCTGACTTAGGGTTTACCAAATGCACAATTTACATCACACAATGATAATTAAATCATAACAATACCAATCACCATGTTTAACTCTTGGACAAACCCAAATCAATAAAATATACTTTGAAAACATAATACCCTCATTTTACCCAATTTTAACTCTGGAAGACTTGAACAGTTATAACTTTCCACATTTTGACCCATTACAAGAAAGATTAAACAAATTTAAAACAATATAAATCTATCAATTGGATATGCTAAATCCATGCGTCAAAAATTTGAAATAATAGATCAATCATACAACAGTATTGTAATCAATTTATTTTGTTTTTAAAATAAATAAACTTTCCTTTAAATCACAATTTAACATATTCTTTAGTTTTCTAAATCTTAATCTACATACACATTATAAACATATAATCTTCTTACTTAATAAATATAATTAAACATATAATTATATTTATTAATTTATAAATACATACTTAAGTCAAAGTTTCCACATATATATATATATATATATTACAATTAATAAAATTCCAATAAATAACCATTTTCGAATCTTTCAATAATCAATACTAAAACTTTTAAAAGAATTCATAAACATATTCATAAACTCAAAAGAAACGAAATAATACGAATTCTCATTTAAGGGTTTTATTTTGTTTTAAACAGGGGAAAAACCCTACACAGGGCCGACGGCCGCCATAGCCGTTCCCCATTGGGGCTCGGCTGTGCAAGCCGCGCCGGCACTGCCGGCGAGGGCAGTGCCGAGCGCTGCCCTCACAGCCGGCTCCCTTTGGGGCCGGCCGTGGGGGTAGCTCCCCACTGCATCGGCCATACTGTTAACAAAGAAATTTCCGAATATAATTTTTAACAAACAAATAACACTGCGGGCATAATTCCGTCCGCCATATGGGTTTTAATCTGGAAATTTTCATAATAAAGAAAATATTCGCCAATATGGCGATTCAATAGAAAATACCAGAATATATATATATATATTCTCTATTATATATATATATGCATAATATATATATAACCTATATATATATTATGTGTATATATATATATATATATCAAGAAAGAAAATCAGAGTAACAGAATATAGGAAAAAGGAAAATATATTCTTTCTATATAAAATTGATTTCAGAATATTAAATACAGAAAAGAATAACAGTACATTTCTTTTCAGCATAATTTTTTTTTCTTCAGAATTTTATTTTCTCAAAATATCTAAAAACAAATATGTTTCTATACAAACAGAACATTAAACTGTTTCCTTTAAATTTTTCTTCAACATTTTCCAGATTCTTGAATTCTTGAATCTCAAATAACTTAACAAAGAGTTTTTTTAAAAATAAATAAATAAAAGAATTCAATGAAAAACAAGAAGAATACCTAATATCCAGTGTTTGAAGATCAGTCTGTAGAAGTGTAACCTCTGCCTGTTGAAAATCCCAAAAGCTTCTCCAAGAAAACCCCGAGATCCACAAGATTTCCAAACAAACAAATCTCCTAGGCAAGATAACTTCCACAAGAAAATAACAACCCCAGAGAAATAACCAATCCTTAAGAATATTACCAGAAAATTCACAGTCAAAGGATATTTTTTTTTAACAAGTGCCCTAATAATTTCCCGTGAGGAAATTGAATAGCCCCTGTCAATTTTCCCGAGATCCACAATAACCTCCGTAAAAATTTTCAACAACCCCAAAGTAATTATGGCACTCACACACTTGTCGAGAAGTTGTTGAGAAAATATCTTCTCCACTTCTCGGCAGTTTTGCCATTCCAATTTTGCATGTAATTTTAATTAATTTATTAAATTTAAAATTTAAAACCCAATTTTCCAATTGCATGCAAATTACTTATTTGTTAAATTTAAAATGCTAAAAATCAAATCTTCAAACCACATGCAATTTATTTATTTATTTTTATTTTTTCTAATATTCTAATTTATTTAAATAAAATATAATTTATGCACTTAATAATTTAATCTAATTAATTAATTAATTTAATTAAATAGTTAAATCCTTTTAAGACCAACTATTTAACTAATTAAACTAACTAATGTATTAAATAATCAAGTAAATAAATTTCAATTATATTTAAATATTAATTTTATAACAATAAGTAAAGCACAATAATTAACATTAAAAATAACCTACATCTACCTTTTCAAAACGATTTTACCAACAGAAACACAATACAACCTATGACCCAAACTGAAAACTGACAATGTACTAAAACTAAGGTTAAAGACCAGACTAGGATAAACCTAACTACTATCTCCCGTTCAACAATTCTGTTGAGTCTTGACACACCCAGACCTGATTACACAGGTGGAGTCGGTGTCATGTTCCTGCAAATCCTGCAACCGAGCAAACAATGTACATACATATATATATATAAAGCATTAAAACAGACACACCGTGCGGAGAAAATCACAGATATCGCAGGGCACTCGCAAGCGAGTGATACGATTCTGTTCTCCACACTAATACACTCACAGAAAACTGACTCAATAAATATTGTTAGTCCATAATAAATATGTGCATATCCATAACAACTGAAATTAAACATCTACACTACATCATATCATGTCTGAAAGCAATAAACATCACACAAAGTAACATCATATCACAAAATAATCCATCATCGCTCAAAATCAGCGATCCAAGTATCCAACAAAACAACATAAGTCTAACAATATGAAATAGTATCAACATAAATCATAAGCATAAACGGAGGGGTACTACATCCTCCCCCCCTAGGATCAGGCTTGCTCCTGAAAGCCTGCGAACAGATAGGGATAAAGTTCCCTCATGCGTGTCACATCCTCCCAGGTAGCCGAAGCCTCATAGATAGGATCCCATTGGACCCTCACCTGATCAACGACTCGACCCCTGAGACCGAGCGTCTGGTGCTGAAGAATGGCAACGGGCTCCAAAGCCAGCTACCCGTCCTCTACCTGTAACGCATTCCAATCAAGTACATGAGATATGTCGGGATGATATTGTCTAAGTATTGACACATGACAAACATCATGAATACGAGACAAACTGGGTGGTAAGGCGAGTCGATACGCCACGGGACCAATTCTCTCTAAGATCTCGAATGGTCCTACAAAACGAGGTGCAAGCTTAGAGCCTTTTCCGTAACGGATTGGACTCTTTCGCGGTCGCACTCAAAGAAACACTCTATCACCAACAGCGAACTGTCGATCAATCCTATGCGCATCGGCATATTTCTTTTGCCTATCCTGAGCTGCTATCAAATGCTCTCTAATACGGTCAACCTGTTGCTCCATGTCTCGAAGCATCTCAGGTCCAAGTAACACTCTATCCTCTAGTCGATCCCAACTCAAAGGAGTTCGACAAGGACGACCGTATAATGCCTGATATGGTGGCATACCTATGGAACTCTGATATCCATTGTTGTAAGCAAATTCTACTAAGTACAAGTAATCTTCCCAACGTGATTGTTGGTCCATTACGTACATCCTAAGCATATCCTCTAATATTTGGTTAACTCTTTCGGTTTGACCATCAGTTTGAGGATGATAGGCTGAACTAAAGTTCAACTGTGTACCTAATGCACGTTGCAATGAAGTCCACAAAGTAGAAGTAAATACAGGATCTCTATCTGATATGATCCTACGAGGAATTCCATGTAATCTAACAATGTCCTCCATGAATATCCTAGCTATAGATGAAGCATTATAAGATGAACGTACAGGTGAAAAGTGAGCTACTTTAGTCAAACGGTCAACAGTTACCATAATGGCATCATGTCGACGTGATGACATAGGTAACCCTACAATAAAGTCAATGGATATAATATCCCATTTCCATTCGAGAATGAGATGTGGCTGTAATAATCCAGCAGGATGATGATGCTTTTAGTTTTAACTCGCTGGCATTCAAGACATCCTCGACACGTAATCGCCAATAATATCTCATTTCTATACTAGCTGAAATACAATTGCCTGTGATTCCAAGCATGCATTTTCATTACCTGATTGAGTCAATAATGGAGCTCTCATGAGCTTCAACATTAATAAAATTTTAAGACTCTACATGAGGTAGTACATAGATACTACCTAAAATGTATATACCATCCGATCAAGGACATAACCTTCAAATTGACCTTCTAAAGTGCCTACCATTCAATCTTCGATTTCACTTCAAGAGTAATCTATTTAGGGAAGTGAAGCTACTATTTCTGACTCTCTTCAAATCCACTCTCAAGAGTAGTAGTGATCATGTCATCGCCGGGCGGCAGCCACCACCACATCTCTTTCCTTGGAACATACTTTACTCAAAATCGCATCACACAAGAACTCCATCCACTCCGCCTTTTGCCTTGCATTCAAAGTTAGCAAAATATACTGCAAACCACGCAGATCAATGAAGTTCAAAGTTACGACCCAATAGAAAATACCTTCCAAATCTAACCAATGCATGCACCACCTAGCCCCAGATCATGAGAGATAGTTTAATTGTGGTCCTGAGTTTAGACTCCATAAGCAACCATCATCTTGCATCAAACTGCTCCCAAACCTTCTAAAAGATGCATCCAGACAAACTATGAAATCTTAGTAGACCGTGAACACAAGAGAAG
Source organism: Sequoia sempervirens (assembly GCA_007258455.2). Taxonomy (NCBI): domain Eukaryota; kingdom Viridiplantae; phylum Streptophyta; class Pinopsida; order Cupressales; family Cupressaceae; genus Sequoia; species Sequoia sempervirens. The sequence continues at coordinate 1,495 of VDFB02156702.1, read as the reverse complement.
CATTAATAACTTTTCTTTAAGAATTTGAAAAGCTAACTGACACTGTTCCGTCCAAAAAAACTTCTTCCCTTTCCTCTGAAGAGAAGTAATAGGATGACCGATCCTAGAAAATCCCTCTACAAAACGTCTATAATAGCCAGCTAACCCCATAAAACTACGAACTTCACCTACATTAGTAGGTGCGGGCCAGTCTACAGTAGCTTGGATCTTTGAAGGATCCACAGCAATACCTTTTCCAGATATCACATGTCCAAGGTATTTAATTTCAGGTTGAAAGAAGTCACACTTCTTCAGGTTTGCATACAATTGATTTTCTCTTAAACATTGCAATACCTGTCTCAAATGTTCTTCATGTTCCTTCATGTTCCTCGAATAGACTAAAATGTCATTGAGAAATACCACGACAAAGGGATCAAGGTATGTATGAAATACACCATTCATTAAACTCATCAATACCGATGGTGCATTCGTTAACCCAAAAGGTACTACTGTGAATTCGTAATTCCCATAACGAGTTCTAAAAGCAGTTTTATGGATGTCTGCTTCAGCTATACGCAATTGATGATAACCGGATTTCAAATCAATTTTAGAGAACACATTAGCTCCCTTAATTTGATCAAAAAGATCATCGATTCTAGGCAAAGGATAATGATTCTTAATTGTAACCTTGTTCAATTGACGGTAGTCAATGCATAGCCTAAGAGATCTGTCCTTCTTTACAAAGATGACAGGTGCTCCCCAAGGGGAAACACTTGGACAAATAAAACCCTTTCCTAAAAGATCCTGTAACTGAATACAAAGTTCCTCCAACTCCTGAGTCGTCATTCTATAAGGAGCTCTAGATATAGGCTCAGCTCCAGGAATTAGGTCAACTCTAAAGTCAATATCCCTTTTTGGTGGCATTCCAGGAATGTCATCGGGAAACACATCCGCGAATTCCCTAAGAATAGGATGATCATCAAGAGATACCTCTCGACTCTCACCCTCATCTAAATCGGTAACTGTTGTTGCAAACAGTTGACATCCCTGACGAAGACATCTCTTTATTGCATGTTGTAGTATCATCCCAGATAGGTCTCTTGAATTTCCATTTATTTTCACTTTCGCACTAAATCATCACATGCAACCAACTGCCTTAAAGTCAGATGTACCAATTACAAAGATGATAAGATGCTAACCAATCCATACATCAATAATTTTCATATCGTGACGATCCTAAAGGTGTAACATATAAATCTACTAAGGTAGATAACGTACCTATTTTAAGTTCACAGTTATGTACTAAGTTATCTACTGCTACTTTCACCCCAGAGGTGAATTCAACTTGCCATTTACCACCTTGTTTTACCGCCACAAGACCACAACGGTCAACAATGGTCGGTGAAATAAAGGAGTTAGTGGCTCCAGAATCAAAAAGTATAGATACATTAACACCATTTAACTTACCTGAAGTTTCGACCACCGTATTCTGGTGATCGGCTTGGCGGTCATTAAC
>VDFB02156697.1:0-23854 GCA_007258455.2 Sequoia sempervirens | reverse complement strand
TGGAGAAAAGGAGAAAACCATGTGGGATAAAACTCCTCCCCAAAAGAGAGATGTAATACAAAATAGAAATACTCTCAATGAAGAATGAGAAGGTAAAAACCCCATGTGAGGAAAAAGACCCCCCCATAAGAGAGAAGTAGAAGAGAGACAAGTAGCCCCCCCTCAATGTTGAGTCTCCTACAAGAATGGTAGAAGCTCGACATTGAATGTTGAAGATGATCCAATCTCGCCGAACAACGTTCCTCCCCTTAGGAAGAAACAAAACCAAGGATGTATGTAGGATATCATGAAGATGGATGATGGATTATGGTGTCTCTGAAGCATGCTCAAGTGTCTCCACATTGATGTCAAAAGATGACACACTCCAAACAAAGTATCTCAGGCCACAATCGCTAAAGAGACAATCCAACATCTAGTAGAGAAGAATGTAGAGCACCATCCAAAGACAAAAATATCCCCTCTGAAGACAAAGAAGCCTCCTCCAAATGCTGTCCAAAAGTATCCACACTCACGCCTATCTGTGAAGAATGATCATGTAGAGAATGAACAAGAGGGTCAAGGTGCTCCCTCACAACAACTAAAGAAGGTGCATCTTCATTAAAGAGAAGATGAATGTCATCAATGGTGTCCTCCAAATCTGCAAGATGAGACTCCACAAACAAGTCTGAAATACTTGTCAAGAAGTCATCCAAAGTAGCCAAATCTGAAAGACAATGTATGTCCTGTTGCACTGGATCACAAGGAACCCAAACTGTGGAATCACAAGTATCATCAACTACAAACAATAGGGTGGAGGAGATAGAATGTATGGTCTAAGTACTAGGATCTGATGTGAGAACTCCCAAGTTCAAGAAGCCAATTGTCTCCTCTAAATCATGGTTCATGTGATCAACAGCCAAAGGAACATTGTCATCATCAGAAGAAAATTGTGCAAAGGTATACAATTGAGATAAATGATCAACCACCCTAGTAGCAATGATCTCTCTAGTCTCTAAGTCTCAAATGATGACAGAATAAGGTGCGAACTCCACAGTTCTCCCATCTCCACCATGTGTAATCTGATATATGGAAAGAATATTGTTCATCAAATGAGGAACAAACAAGACATCTCGAAAGCTTTTCCCCAAAATCCACAGATCCTTTCCCCAATTGCATTCATATGTATTGTTTCCCATCAATATAGGAGACATAGTACAAGGATGAAATGAAGAGAAGATAGTATGTGAAGATGCCATATGATGATGCTCCTAAATCCAGAAGCCATCTCCATCTTGGACCTAAAAGAGCACAAAGAGCTTGTTAGAATCAAACATGCTCTGATACCATGTTAGAATTCGCTATGGATGCCAAGATCTTGAGACCAATTGGAAAGCACAAAAGAGAGAGATGAATATGATATGACAAGAATAAACTGTATTCAATATCAATGATATGATTGTTGTGATTACAATGAGAGAGACCCCTTGCTTATATAGCCAAGGTGAGATGCAAGATGTCAGAGGATTATGACAAGTGTCTTAATCATATGACATGAGACAACTAATCACACTTACCTAGGTTCATATGTAGTAGTTTTCAAAGGATAAGATAACAACTAATGACAACTAACACCTTCTAGAAATATTCCTTCCTAGGACCTAAGTAAACTCAACATGTGTAAATAAGTCCCCTAGTAATGAATTAACTAGGTACAAGACTTTATTTACACCAACAATTTGGGATCACCCTGTCCAGTCTTGCAAAGCCCAAAGTGCAAGAGAAAATTTATTTCAACTTTCACTCATTCGTTGGACAATCCCTCCAAATAGCTAACCATTGGAAGATGGAAATTCCATAGGTTATTTGTGAGATCAGCTTGGTTTATTTAAAAAACCAACACAATCCATATATCATTAACTAATTTAATAACCTAATTTCATAAAGATGTAATCTATAGCCTAAAAAACCAAAACTTAGTAATTATTAGACTAGAACCTAACCTAAAATAACTAAATTAAAAGAGTTGGTCAACTAAAGACACAATCTAGAAATAAAATTAGGAAATATGAGAAGTAAAAATAGGAAAAGCATAACTTATGGACATAGAAATTAGAAAGTGATTCAAAAAAAATTAAGAAACTACCTAGAATGCTTTCTTTATTTTAAAAATTTATTGTTACTTGAGATGAAAAAAATGAAGAAACAAGTCTTATTTCTCTAGATTATTTATACAAAAACTTGAGCTTGAAAGGAGAGAAAGAAGACAAGAAAAAAGGAAGCCCAAGTTATGACTACATGGATATCTATCAAAGATCAAACCAAAATGCTCTTAAATCCTAGGTAAATTGTACATGAATCTTTCCCCAAATTTTTATTTATCTTTTTTTAGTGTGTTGTGTCATTTAAACTACCACTAAGGAGGTCAACATTCCTACTTTTTCAACAAAGTAAAAGTTGCACATGTATGTGAACTATTAGATTAATTGGATTCCTAGTCACAAGTTTTATTTTAAGGAGAATTAGTTAGATCCTTGAGTAGGTGTACCAATATACTTCTTTTCGTTGGGGCATCTAAAAAAATCAGATTTTTTTTTAAAATTTGACCATGGCATGATTATTCTTTGAACCAACGTAGTAGGTACATTACTTCAAAGAGGGGAAAAATGTAGACACATAAAATATACATACATTTGATCCTAATTCAGTAACTCCATTTCATCCTTCATCATTTACTAACCAATTAGTTGAATAATCATTATTTAATTAATCCATAACAATTCCTCCTTGAATAAATAAATCAACTTTATCAAGTTCTAATGTTTTGATTAAATAAATCATTTTATTTAATTATCTCCTAAAGTTTTTTCATTTAATTAAATAAAATTTCATGTCAACTAATCTCTATCTAAAGTTAATTAAATCCTAATTAACTTCTAACACTAATCCTTAGTTCTCTAGATTTTGCAACTTGCACAATAAATCAATTTATTTGATTTATTATTTCTTCTATTACCATTTGAAATGAAATCTTTAGGGAATATGCTTCAAATTTCAAAAATTCCCTCTGAAAGGACTTGTCTCCAACATGGAATTAACTCATCTTACATTGTCTCTTGCATGTCTCCCGCTTGGCATTTACGATTCTTTCTTCTCCCTCCAACAAGCCAACTTTCAAATTTCAAAATCCACCTAATAGCATTTATCATGCACAATGACCAAAATGTACACAACCTCCCTCCATTGGAATGTTGACAAGTACCACAATGCGATTGGATTGTCTTTTATCCCACATTCCTCCTATCTTTCATTATTCTATCCTTCTATTATATAAATAGGGGATTCTTCTATTGATTTAGGGACACAACCTAATACACAATCTCAAGCATTTGCATCTTATTCATCATATCACATAGCATCTTCAAGGAATTTCATCCATCATCCAATAGATGAACAAGGATTAGGAAAGAGATACTTTCCACATCAAAGTAGCATCAATCCACTATGGGATAGGGTTTGATCTTGTTTTTATGTGCTTTCATTTAATTGTTTTTGTTCTACTTACTTTGTTTGCATATTTTAACATGATTAAGTATTTCATAGAATGTTCTATTTGATTTGCTTTAATTAAAATAAATATTATTTATTGTGCTTCATGAAGTCAATTGTACTTCTAATATTTTGTGTTCACTGCAAGATCCTTATGTCAAAGGTACCTTCGAATGAAGGTAAAATCTTTGATTGAGGGTACCTTTGACCAAAGGTCCTTAGCTAGGCAAGTTTGGCATCTGCATCAAAATTTCACTAAAAATTGAGTTTGAAACCATGGGTTGGACCTTCAAATGAGCTTAACTTGACAAGAAATTTTGCAAGATTGTAGCCCTCGAAATGAGCTTTCCAACAACTATAGTTTTGATATGTTTTTATTTTATCATGTATTTAATTTCTAATTTTTACTAAACATAGGTTTTTTTTTAGCATCAAGCTCTTGATTATGTAGATGTTGAAAAATAGCAAGACGGTGTTAAAAATATTTTAAAAATGTCATTTCCCTTAATATTTTTGTTATTGTTTCACCAAAAATATTTTGATTTTGACATATACAAAAATTATGTTGGACAACACACATGTATGTTCAAATTATAGTTATAGTGACTTTAGAAACTAACTAAAAAAAAATGTAACCAAAAATTAAAAAAAAAATCCTTTCCCTCCATATTGATGTTGAGAATCTATATTTCAAAAAATAAAATTTTATCCTTTATAGAAAAAAACTTATGTTGGATGACACAAATGTTACTTTCTAAAAATGTTGTTTTTTGTTTAGAACTTTTTATTAAAGGAGATGTTGAAAGATTCATGATTTATTTTAGAAAAGAATATATATATATATATATATATATATATATATATATATATATATATTTATAATCTACACAAAAACTGCCACAAATCACTAGTTCACATCATCTTCACATTCTTAACAATTTAGCTACTATAGATGAAGATTCAATTAAATTTTTTTATGTAAATTACCATCGTTGGAAAAAAGTGAGACACAGTATTGTGGGATCATCCATCCACGTTTGTGGATCAAGGATGAATACAATATGGTAGGACTCCTACTATGTTTTTTTGAATGCATGTCAACCAAATAGAAAATCCTTGAGGCAATAAAGAATTGAATTTGACTTTAATTTATGGTTTAGTATAGTGATTAGATGTTACTTTGAAAGTTATTAAAAATAGTAGATAAGTTTCTATTTAGTAGTCTAAGTTATTTAGCATTGAGAGCTAATTAATCTAATTTGTGGTTCAAATTTTTTTTGTGTAGGCATCTTCTCATCCATTAGGTGGTGTTAAGAGGCTATGTTTTGGTGATCTATCACAAGATTATTTTTTTTCTTCGTATGGAATAGCCATTTGAGATATGCATTGTATATATAGACCATGAGATGACACATGCCACATTTTGTAAATATTGTTTTAATTTGGCATGTAATCCAAAGTTGTATATTTTCACACACAATTACTTTACACTTTTATATGTATATAAATTGATATTCGACATATTTTGTTTGTTGTTTGCATGGTTTCCTATTTTGAAACTTAAAATTTAAATGTATAGTCACTTTATAATGGTTGAGCTACAATGGATAACATGTTATATCTATTGATTTCTTGCAATCTTACACTTTTATAGTTTATGAATTACATATCATTTTCACTCATGTTATAGTACTATTAAATTTGGTTTCCTTGGGAAACTTCATCAAATTTGATCCCTTTATCATTAGTCTCTATAGTTGCAACACCATTTACCAATTGATTCCTTGATCTGTTGACATCCTTAATCTATATAAAATCATTTTGGTATCTATCCTTTCAATAAAGTTAGATTTCTCCTTTAGAATTGATGGATATTTTTTTAATTTGAAATTTCTTTTTGAAATTAGTGTATCAAAAAAATGACATATGTTGGGGTGCCTATACCTTTTCCTAGGTTGGGAACGAACTCTTAAATTTGATGAGGGAACAAATATTCTCTAAGCACACCAAGTTCTAAAAAAAAGATGATAGGATTAGTACGAATGATAATGCCCTCTTCTAACAATTCATGGATTTTCTTGGGTCTATACCCAAGGCATATCAAAGTGCAAGGGATGCCCAATAATATTATTTTATGTTTTGATAGATTTGATATCTTTTATTATTTTTTTATTTTTTAATTATTTTGATGCCAAAAATTATGGTTCCAATTATGAAGAGAAAATCTAAACTATGAAAGTAAATTGTGTACAAGAATGTAATATTCCTTTATTTTCTCTTGATAAGATGAATGCAACTAGGAATACAAATATTTCCTAAATGACATTCCTTTTAAGGCTTTCACTAATACAAGTTCACTAATTACCATTCTTTTAATAAGACAAGAAAATAATCTTCACAAATAGAAAAGTGAAAAATAGAGTTTGCAAGGCAACAATTTATAAAACTAAAAAATTTATAATATGCCTCGTATGCAAGCTATGTGATGTACAAACTATGCCATGAGTTGATGGAATCAATGAGATAAATTACAAGATAAGTTTTTTTTAAAATTGAGTTGTTAAATAAAGTCAGAAAAAAATTAAGCAATGAAACAAAGTAACAAGAAAGCTTGCTTCAAAATAAGATAATACGAGAGATATTTATAAAACCATGGGAAGTAAAAATTCATTAAAAATAGGCCTAGAAATATGAGACCAATGATTCTAGGAGCTTTGATAGTAAGAAATAAGGTCAATTTAATGTTTGGAAGGATACAAGGGGATATTATAGCTAAGTATCTATCCCAATATTATTTAAATAGCTTGGAAATAATGAGGAATTATAAAAATGAATCCCAAAGGAGAATGCACATGGTTCCCTTATCTAATCAATCTAAACTTTCAACAATGAAACCAAAAATATAATCCCTATGATGATGGTTATGGTATTTGCAAAAACTACTAGTTATGTAGGAACCTCATGAACTAGAATAGAAGGAAAACTACTACTAGTTCCTCCACTATACTCAAGGAACTTGTTAAAAGAAACATCTGCATTTTGTAATAAAAAAGACAATGCCAAAGTTGATTAAAAATTTGTTACGGTGCTACATAAAAGTATTCAAGCCATTGAAAAATCTATCCAATAAATGGACATTGTTGTCCTAAGGGTTGATGAGGGAGAAATTTCTCCAAAGCTTAAAGTAAAAGATATGAAAAATAATTTAAAAGATCATGACAAGGAATAAAAGATTGTTGTTATCCTAAGGACTAATGAGAGAGAGTTGAAATCTAAAATACAAGTCCAAAATATTTACCATGTCATGAGTATTAAGTAGGTGCCAACATGAACCAATGAAGGAATGTGTGAGTGAGTTTGATGTGAAAATTTATACACGTGACATTCATGAACATATATAAGTAGGTTTATATGCATAATATTTGTTAGTCCATGCATCTTTTCATAATAATCATCATTAATTTCATAGTTCAACACACTTGATATGCTGATTATACACATACATGTGATATTTTTTAACATACACATGCCATTCATAATTAGAATAACACAAAATATATTTTACCATCAATATAACCAATAATGCTTGCATATCATTGCTTTGATGCCCTCATGTACACATACATCTTTCATCATTTTTTAACCATCATAATCATCAATACAACTAATAATTCCATATAATTTTATCAATGTCCCCATGTACAAATACATCGATACATATTGCTATCAAGATATCGTAGATTCATAAATAATATTTTCCCTTGATATCCACACTCTGTAACACACATCTCAAATCAATGCTATTCTCACAAACACCTTCACTGGAATATTACAAAACTGTTAAAAAATAGAAATAGTGAATAATGAAAGCAACATGAACTCCAATGTTGGATACATTACCATTGAACCTCACATCCTATTCAAAGCTTGTGTTGAGCAATGTATACATATAAATATTAGAAAAGTATAGATTATAAACAACGTGAAGAACAAAGTCAACTGGTCATTCTTTGAAATCAAATGCAAAATATAAATTAAGAGATTATAGTATATGAATAAGATACCTCCTTATGAATTATATTGAATGTGTCCTCAATGTTGAAGAAAAATGTTATAACTTATTTTTTGAATCACTTCTTGATGCAATAGTGTTATCAACCAAATGACCTACATTTGTTAAGAATTGTTAAGAAACATAAACTTGAATCTACCATTAACTCAATAATGGTTAAAATTAAGCATGAATATTAGAAAATACAAAAATTATGAAAAAATTAGTAATTTTGACAAATGACTGATGTGGACACATTGAGGTAGGAAAGTAAATACTAGGGAAGGTCTCTTTTTGTTGCCCAAGTCACCTAATTATTCTGGGGTGCTCCTTTTGAGGTAGTCTCTTAAGAGCCATAAAAGCCTTAAATTATCAAACTTTGATGAAGTCATTCTGAGAACTCGTGGCATGTAGGAATGCTTTGTATTGACCTATAGGTGGATACCAAATCCCTTCAAACCAACCTCTCTCGGTTTGGGTCAACTCAACATCATTTGTGTGTTCCAGTGTCAAATTCATTTTTGCAAAAATTATCAATGGAAAGTAATGCAAATATGGAAAGAAGTTTTTTTTTGTGTAGCATGGAGAAAAACCAAGTATACAAACACATCAAGGTGGGCAGGTGTAGACACATGAAATTAGCATCACGCACTCAATTAACTCATATTCATTCAATAATCAAATAAATCAAATTTACATTCATCCACTCATCAGGTAAATCAAATTCATTAAATACAATCTCCTAAGGTTATCCATTTAAATTAAATAAACCAAATTTGGTTAATTTAAGACTCACATCACCCTTTTAATTAAATAAACCAAACTTTATTTAATTAAATCCCAAATTCATATTCCATCTCTTTTGATTTAAATAAAATCAAAGTATTTAAGTCAAAATGGGTCAAAAGCATCTAACATCATCTTAACTAATCTAATCTTGATTAATCTAATCCAATCACCAATTACATCCTCTAGCTTTTCCCGCTTGCACGAATAAAGCATTTTAATTCATTTATTAAAATCAGCATTTTCCCTCAATAAAGCATCTTTTGAGAATATTCCTCAAGTTTGAATTTGAAAGCAAGTTGACTTGTCCCTTCCAACATGGCAATAAATCTCCTCTTACATGTCCCCCACTTGGCATTAAAGTATCCTTTTCTCCCTCCAACAAGAAAAATTTGAAATTTGAAAAGGCCAACCAATCTCATTTATGGGAACATTGACCAAAACTTGCACATCCTCCATCCATTCACAAGGTGACAAGTGGCTCCATCTCATTGGCTAAAACTTTATCCCACATTGCTCTCTTTTGAACACTCTTTCAACTTGAGAGTCTATAAGTAGAAGCTTCATTCTTCAACAAATCATCCACAACCTTCAAACAAAGTTACTCTCTTCAATTGAGAGCTAATTTTTTCCTCTTTAATCCATCTTCAAGGTATCTATCATTGAACTTATCAAAGATTGGGAAATGGCTCTTTTCCACATCAAAGAAGAACCAATCCACTATGGGATAGATATGTATCTTGATTTTATGCTCTCAATTAGTTTGTGTTGTTATCTTGTTTATGAAGGCATGATGCATTATTTCATAGGAGCATTTAGTAAGTTTGCATGAACTAACTTTGTTTATGGAGTTTAGAATGTTTGCAGATTTATGGGTGCTTCATTATCATGCTAGAATGAGGGCCTGTATATTTTAGCTAATATTTTATTGAGGATTCTCATACAGTCATAAATGGATTTTATTTTAACATAATCATTTCATTTTGAGATATATCATGGTTGGATGCAACTTAGAAGTCTTTAACTAACTTTTTTGGAAAACTGTTGAGGTATTTGAATGGAACTTGTTTTTATGTAGAAGACATTGGGAGATGAATCTTAGCAGAACCAATTGTTAATACGTATAAAAGTGGTTTTCCAAAAAGTTTGAGGTTTTAAGTATCTTTAATGTGTGTGTATGCTGTAATTTTTTTCCTGAGTGGTGAGCTTTGAAACTAAGCCTATCTTCATTTTAACTTGAGTTGATATGTTGGTTTTACAATATGTTGTTGCTTCCATCACGCAGGTTGCTCTTACTATGCTATTTCCCTCTACCAGTGCAACTGATTATTATCCATGTAAACCATGAAATGGCATAGGGTGTCTTTTATTTATTGTTGTTTGGCTTTAGATTGATATGTAGGCTGACAATAACGTGACTCTTGAATAAACCATACCCTCATTCTTTCCAAATCTTGATCAAAGCAATCTGCTATTTATTTGCATATTTGGGCTATTCTTCATTATCTCTGCAACAACAAATTCTCAAAACTTGAATTTATATTTCACCAAAACTACAAGTAGGCACCAACCTAAATCTATACGCATAGCTTTGTCCAATGGATTATCATAGTTTCATGCACCAAGAGGAAAATAAATATGATGGGTCCATTCATGCAATTATACGTTGAAGTCATAGATGTGAGTTTTGGCTATATATATGTTTGAAAGGTATGATAGATCAAGGGAAGTTGACATGGAAATTCAGAGGTAGATATAGTTGGACCTAGAGCTGCTTCTTCTAACTCCCCAAAGTGACATTTTCCATTCACATTCAACCCTTAAAATGTGAACACTGGCTACAGTTGGATGCAGAGCTTCTTCTTCTAAAGCACATACCTCATTTTCATCTTCATGGCACACACTTGTATATGTTTCATAGGCTTGCATTGCACACACTATAGTTGTTTTTTCCATGCATTGCCTATGCTTGTAGGCCAGGGAGAATAACCAAAATGATACATTTCCTCTATTCATGGGTTTCTCTAACTCAACTCCACTCTTTTTATCTTTCCTTTCTTGCAGAGAAAGGTACCAAAATATCTTTGGTGTGATCTCCTCCCTTTTCTTGAAATGAAAACACATATTTATGACTGGATAGCATTCATTTTCAATTTTGTATTCACATTTAAATATGTTGGATAAATGTACTTATTACTAGTTTCCACTGTCATTTTACTGTATTCACATTCAATATGTTGCATTCATTTTTTTCACCTTAGACATGAAGTGGAACAAAACCACGCACTGATACATGTATCATCTTCTTTGTTGATTCCCTATTTGCACCCTATGAAGTCTTCAAGTAGTCGATCATTCATAATATGGTCAAGGAGGCGAACTATAGAACCGGTTTTATCTAGAAGTGATTTCATTATGGAAAAAAATATTGTTGTCCTTTTATGTTTGATTGGTATGTCTTTCCTTCCTCGATTACATGATAAGATTGCATGATAAGATCACTATTAAGAAGTGATGATACACTCTGATATTCTCTACCTATAAATCTTGACTTTAGGGTGCTACTAAATATGACATTTGAAGTCTATTTATTGTCTGGGGTTGCTCATTTATGTTTTTTTGCAAGCATATTTATTATGATGGCGTCACTCATTTATGTTTTTTGCACGCTAAATCAATCTAAATATAAGTAAATGTTTTTGAAATCTAATCCATTTTGTGGATATCTTGTGATTGTTGCAGTCCATAAAGACCACATCTCTTCGAGGTAACTCGCACTAATACATTTGACTGCAAAATACGATGAAACTGTCTGATGAAATATGTAAAATTTGATGTTCGTCAGGTGCTTCTAAAATTTGATGTGTAATTTCCAATTTTTTGAAAGTTTATCCCCGATGTTCGTTGAAATTTTGACAAACTTGGGGTTCGTCCAAATGTCAGCTATTATTTTTGTCAAATTTACGACAAACATGAAAAATTAAAAATAATCAAATTGTGGCCGACATAAAGAAAAGTGAGTTCGCACCTGATTTATTGCAACAGTGTTTTGCTCTACTTGAGATAGTTTGTGGAGAACTAAGGACGATTTTCTTTGGAAAAATCAGAAAAAAATCAAGAAGATATCACCAGGTTGAGGGTAGTCATTGTCTTTTTGCATAATTCATTTGTGAAGTCAGATTTTTAGTTCCAGGTTTGAAAATCATATTTTAAAGCAACATCTCATCAAATTTCATTTTTAGAGGTTAAGGGTTTTGCGAATTTCATGTCCAAATTTTGTTGTGTGGAATCACCATAAGATCACAATCGAGGAACAGATTCTTGTGACTGTAATTATGTGATCCATAACTCTATTGGTCATGTGGCACAACTATGCTATAACAAATACAGGATGCATTCATGTGTGACCCAAGTTTAATGTGGCTATGTTGTGATAGAAATGGAGGCACTCATATAATGTAGTTAATTCAGGTTGTATAATGTTGGTGTCAATCATCATTGGGTGCATTTAGGTTGTCTCAAGTTTAACAGGTTAGGATGTAATTATAGCATGATCAAAGAGTGATTACCTCTTGCTGCAATAAAGAGCCTATAACTCCGACATGCAGAAGTGGTTGTGTTATATCATTATGTAGTGCATTCAAGCACAACCCATGTTTAATGGGCTATTCTAGAGAGTGATCAATATTTCTAAACCTTATGAATGTTACTTGACATATATTTGCATAATCTCAAATTCCTTCAGAGGATTTTGAAGTATCAATGTATCCTATATAGGGTTTAGAATGATTTCTTTTAATTAAAAAAATAAATAAATGATGTATTTCCCTATAATTAGATAATGTGGAGATCTCCTAAATCTATCCCAGCACACTATCCTCTTTGGCACTGTATTCATTACTCCAGCTACTAAGGTTTTGCATGTGACATCTTTAATATCTTCATGACCGTGGCTTTTAAATAGATCTCAGTCTTTGCTTTAATCCTTTTCATGGTAACCCTTGAGTTCCATAATCCACCTTCAATCTCTTCTAAGAACGATGTCTTAAGCTAGACCACATAGTATGCATATAAAGCAAGTCCTTCATACCCGCCATTGTTCCAAACCACCACTCACTGCCTTGCTTAAAATGTTGCCTCCATAAGCACAATAGCATGTTTTAAAATCATGGTTACATTAATCATTCAGTCACCACTTTCTCATCATGAAGATACAATGAGATTTTTGTCTTCAAACTCAAGGCATTATGGAAGCATAACATTGTGAATTGTTTGTTGTGTACGATTTTATTTTCTTGCACATTTACTGCTTTGTTAACTTCCTTTAAGACTGGGTATTGCACCCTCAGCTTCTATCTCAAACAACTCACTCACTATCACTTGAAGATTTCTTTCATGAGCATCCTTCTATAAAATCAAACTATGCCCTATAGACTGCCTACTTACTACAGGGGACTCATTGTTTCATGGTATTGTAGTTCTTAAGATCCTTCAACCTTATTGACACTACTTCACAGTCCACAAGGTATTATTCACTATTCTCCCATCTTTGGTGAGTCTCAAAACACTGCTCAAACATGTAATCCACTACCTCCATTATACAATATTAATGGCTAAGAAGAAACATTGAACCTATGATTACTACTGTTACTTCATTTGGACAGTCATTCCCTGATTGCATTTGCCTTGTCTAACACTACCAAAAGCATTTGAAAACCCCTTAAGGTCAGTAAGGGGGTAAGGAAAATCACTGTTAAAATCTCCACTTTACTATGCAAGGTTTGAGCTTTTGGGTTTGTTCGGCTCACCTTTTGCCTTGCTTACCCATGAACTGCTTTGAGCTTTGGCTTCCTTCCTCTTCTTAGATTTGTATTGGCAGCAGCCAAATGTGTGGCAAAGCTGAGCTGGATGGCTGCACCTTTAGATTCGGTGAAGATTTGTTGGTTATTCTACCCCCTAAAGATGCCTCTCTTGTGGCTGCAATCCCTACTTGAACCCACAGAAGCATTGCTTATGTTTCATGAGGCCCTGAGGCTCGTGTCTCAATCAGCTGATCCTGCCTAATTATTCTGTTTTTGTCAGTCCTCCTCTACTCAAAGCTTGAAACCCAGGATGGCAAGCTCACCATAGCTTAATGACGTGACCTGAATTGCCAAAGGATGAATCCCTAGATTTATTTATTGAGCAAATGCCTATTTCCCACTGTTGCCCTTTAGGAACAAGTCACTACTGAGCCCATTAGGCCTGCTACCTCCATTTGCTGTGAGAATTCCGCCGATCAGTTCAATATTATGATTTTAGAGTCTTAACGGTTGGAAATCATAGTAAAATCAGAATTTAATAAGTTTTGGAATTAGCATTGTAAAGTGTTTTTTGAGGTCATTAACTTCAGACTATCTTCTCTTTTGCAGGGGTGGTTGCATGCCAAATTTTTTTGGTGTAAAATATTAGAATTATTAGATTATGTTACTTATCTATGAATAAAAATTATTGGAGTGTGAGTTTAATATTTTTTGAAGATCTAAATAGTCAAGCTTGGTAGAGAAAAATCATGTCAGATAATATTAGTCTAGAACAAAATGAAGAGACACTTGATAGATTGTGGGCTAGATTGAAAAGAAGAGGTGATGGGAAATGTTATTGTCCTTGCAATAATTGCAATGGCTTAAAGACGAGATGACTTTTAATCACAACAGCTGAGAAACATTGTAGGCAGCATGGTCATGTTGAAGGGGGGCATGATTATCATCCATTGGTAAGTTGTTCATTATATGTGTTTATATTGATTGAATTTGTAAATGTTTATATTGTTTTAACATTTTATATATATATATATAATCACTTGATCATGATCATGGTTTATTTTTGTCTATCATTATTATAAAGGTGGGGCACCCTAGGGTAGATGATATGGATTATCACAGCCTGGAGAATGTGGTTTTGCAAGCGGATGAACATGGAGTTGTGAAGTTAATGATCCTATGGAAGAAGATGATCATGCACCAGAAAACACAGTTGAAGATGATGGTATGAATATATTGATACATGCCATATTTAGTGGCAAAGCTGATCATGATGATCAAGATGACTTTGATGATGTTCATGATTTACCTGTATTTGACAAGTCATACGAGCCCCTTTATGAAGGATCTGACACAACTCTTCTCTCTACTGTATTGTTGTTGTTGAACTTGAAGGTTATGAATGGTTTATCAAACATAGCAATCTCATAGATGTTAAGGTATGTCATATATGTCATCTTTTTTCATCTATTTTAATTGATGTTAGTTCATCACTAGTAAATAAAGGATGAAATATGTACCATTAATATTCTTTATATGAACAAATTATTTTTTGTTGTAGATTAATTGGTGAATTTTTGTTACCACCATCAAATATTTTACCTCGCTCATACCGAGATTTATGTGCCATTATGAAAGATATCAGAATGGAGTAGTAAGCAATAGATGCATGTCCCAATGATCATATTATATATCATAAACAACAAAAATTTGCAACAGAATGCCCAGAATGTCATATCAGTAGACATCGAATAGATCAACTAACAAAAAAGGTGTCTCGCAAGGTTCTTCATTATATTCCCATTATTCCATGTATGCAACGATTATTTAGGTGCGAAATTTTAGCACAATTGATGGATTACCATGCACAGAATAGAAGTGGAGATGACATTCTTCGCATGCCTGTAGATAGTTCTACATTTAGGGACATGGAGGAAAAATGGCCACACTTTAAAGAAGAATCTCATAATCTCAGGCTTTCATTGGGAGCAGACAGTGTCAATCCATATGGAGAGCTAAGATCTATTTACTCAGTGCGGCCTATTTTTGTCATCAACAATAACAATTGTCCATGGATGTCAATAAAGAGGGAGCACATAATGTTGTCAATGATTGTTCCAAGTATTTGTTTACATCAATTTTATTTAACGTAGTAGCATCTCATTTATCTTATTTGTTGCATAATGACTTATATTATTTTCATTCAATGGTCATGTACATTAATTTATATATATTGCAGTAAAATGGTTATAATAATTATGTAATATTTATGTTCATTCAACTAGGTAAGTGCCAAGTTAAAGATATGAATGTATATATCGAGCCTCTTATCAACGAGTTACTAAAGCTATGGAATGGTGTCACTATATATGACATCTCCAAACCAATAGGACAAAGATAATTTCAATTCCATGCAATGCTTGTATGGACAATTCATGATGCCCCAGGGCTAACACATTTTTGTGGTATGTTATAACATTCAACTGCACTTTAACAATATTTAATTTGATGAAGTAGATATCATGAATGTTTTAAAATTATCTATTCATTACATATACTATAAAAATTGACATATTTAATCCAATTATATATGATCTTGCAAGTCTTCAAACAAAGGGAAAATTTCCATGTCTAATTTGTGGTCCAAAGATGAAATCTCATCGCTCAACAAGTTTAGGAAAGTAGGTGTTTGATGAGTATAGGCACTTCCTCCATAGAAATCATAAGTATCGAACTACTGAAAAACATCTTTTCAATGGGAAAGAGGAGACTACATCAAAACCACTAAGAATGTCACCTCACCTATGGAAGTTGGAATATAATAGAATCAATCGTCAAGGTTATACATCAGATCAAATTGTTTATCTATCATATATGATATGTTTTGAATTTATATTTTTATATTGTGTTGTGTTTACTCATGTTGTAATTGACAATGATTTTCATTGTTAATTTGTTTAACTTATATGCTTCATGAAGGTCGTCAAGGCATTAAATGCCGCCTATAGGGACCTAAATGTTATCCTGTAAAATTTAGTAGGGCTGCCCCTACTATGAGCAGCTACAATTGTGCATTTGTTTGATACAATGCATATCAAAAAGAATATAATAGAAACATTATGGAAAAATATTGATGGAAGGTATGGTAAAGCGAAAAATTTGTCAAATTTGTAGTGTGACATTCAAAGAAGCCAATCATGCAATGAAAAAAATTTCCACCACCAAATAGTGATGGAGACCAAATTAATATAAGTTCTCTTCCCCTTATTATGCCAACAGAGCAGCAGCAATGCTATAAAAGAATCTGCAATAAAAAAATTCACCTCCCATAGGATTTTGGTTGTGAACATAAACAATATAATAACAAAGAAAGGTGAATTTGGGTCAGGGATGAAAATGCATGATTGGCATACCTTCATTAAGGTAATTATTCTGGTATATTATATACACTTGTATAATGCATGTACTTTTCATTGTATTGTGTTTACTACTTTTGAAAAAATAATGAAAATATCATTTTATAATTGTTCCAGTACATTCTACCTCTATCTCTCCTAGACAATTTTAACAACAATGTCAAGCAAGTTATATATGATCTTGGAAAATACATGAGGTAAGTAGCGAGATTTGTTCAATTCGTTGTATACATCTTATAATTACTATTTGTTTTACTTGTTATGTAATATACTGTATATTTTTGTTAAATATCATTAATATATTTGTGCCTTGAATCACTTGTAGATATCTATCATCTAAAGAAATCCATAAAGAAGATATAAGTTATTGGAAGAGAAATTTTTTTCATCTAATATGTGAAATGCAAAAGTGTCTACCTTCAACATTTTTCAATGCACAAGAACACTACCTCATACACCAAGTTGAGGAGATTAAATTGTGTGAACCTATACACACAAGGTCAAAGTGGATGGTTGAGAGGCACTTGAAATTTTTGAAGGCTTTGGTTAGACAAAGAGCACATCCTAAGGGTTCTATGGTGGAGGGATATATGGTATACTAGACCATGGTGTACATTAGTGAATATCTTCTTAAGTTTGCAACAAAGATCCATTTAGATCACATTTGGGATCCCAACTCCATTAACAAATTCGAATGGGAGTACCTGTTGGGGAAAGGTAGATTGAGGAAAGTGAGAGGTAATTATAAGATGGTCATGGAGATTAATTCGAATGTATTTTACATATGGTTTTTATGTATATTGTACTTATTTAATTTTTAATCTTCAATATACATCAATTATAAATTAAGGTCGTATACTATGGTATTTAACTAATTATACATCGTTTGTGAATTTCAATTTATTTTGGTATAGTTGGTCGAGAGTGGGATGCACTACATTTGTGCGTCACCAACAATCTTGATTGGATGATAGTATGGATTGAACGATGTCAACAATCTAGTCCCACATTAACATGGGAAGGTGTGGGTTCATTGGTTAAAGAAGCTTATCGTAATGCAGATTCCAATGTTATACAAAGGGAAATTGATTTAGGATATGGTTTAAGAGATAAATAGGTACATATAAATATATTAATCACCCATATTATTTAATTATTTTCAAGTATATTGATGTATATATATCTTGAGATTATTTTCTTTGCATACATTCGGCCAAGAATAAATATGTTTATCAATTGACGCATATTGCACACTTTTTATATGTTTGGCATATTGCAGGTGAAACAACACAAGGCTATGTGGTGCAATAGTCATAAATTTTGAATCAAAATTTTGGATGACATGAAGAAAACTTGTTATTTTGGTATAATTGAAGTCTTTTAGGTGACTAATGTTTCATCTAGAGTTTACACATCCAAAAGTCTCTAAAAATCGATAATTATGGGATTTGATGATATACTTGAGTGGTGACTTTCTTTAAGTCCTTCGATTAATTTTGTTCGCCATTCTATGGTAATGTGCTACGCATTGAATGAAAATGATCCCAGAGAACTATTACGAACATGATAATGAATTACCATGGTTAATAGCTAAAAGCTGGATCGCTGAGCGGAGTTTATTCTATGTTCTTCCAAGCCAATGTGAGCACGATTTACTCAGAGGTTCTAGGTAAACCAGGTTGATCATTTGTTGTTAGACATGATCCAAGAGGAAGGCCTGTAAAGTATAATGTGGTGGAAGAAGAAGATACCGAAGAACTAGAAGATGATGTAGATGATGATCAGGATCAACGGTTAGCTGATGATGTCCCTAACGAAGATGTCGAAGAGGAGGAACTAGATGATTATGATGAGCAATGTTCAAGGAAGATGATGACCGTGGGATGATGACATTATCAAACTCCATACGATGATGATGATGATGATATGACCAATCCTTGCAATGTTGAATCTAGATCAGATGATACAAACAAAGAGTTGTATGAAGAAGAATATCAATGACATTGAAATGTATGAGTTATGTGATTATATTATCTACTTGATATTGATTTCTTGATAGAATTATATATTTGACTTATGTAATACATAATTAATTCATGATGTTTTTAATTTTTATGCTACGAATAATGATGTACTTTAATGTTTGAAAGGTCAAAAAATTAAAACATTCTACGGTGATGTTAACAACCTTTGAAATTAGTGTGTTTTATGTTTCATGTGATCATAAAAGATTAAAAGTCGGCTTGTAGAGGTGGTTTTCGGTTTATTACGTATGTTGGTTCTTTTGCATAAATGTTACCAAGTTTGTCTTCTCGATATACTCCATGGAATTGCCAAATCTAATCGAGGGCAGCTCGAGGACTCGACCGCGACAAGGATTCCAAAACTTCGCAGACACTGGCTCTACAAGACCCGTGAGGGTGATCCCTTAATGCGTTTACAACCTCTGCACCATTAGTATAAACAACATTAAGAATAGTAGATGATCTCACTTAATAGCTCAACATGATAAGATAATATCAACTAGAATTGGTTGTTCATAGACAATATCAACTATCTGGAGCATGAGATAACTAAACACAATCCATTATATAAGATAGTCAATGATTTGCAATTTGTAGCAAGCTCTAGGCAAAGACAAACAAATACTGAACTACATGAATAACTACAACTTAGATCAGTGCCATATATCCATTGCAAGAGTCAAATTCATAAGCATCTAGAGGTTTATAACATATTTAATACATCACATATAAGATCCCTGGCAATATTGCATTATAATTTCATCAGTGTGCATTCTAACCTAGGACTACTTATCAAATCCTTATACAGCACATATCTGCCTATAATCCCATTCAAGCATTTCGATTAATTCCTTGAATTAAAGCTAAAATAGAATCATACACACCACAATAGTGAGATGGATAAAACAACCCTTAGTTATTTCATTGAAAGTTTAGATATGCAATGTGCAATGGAGAGACATGAGCTTGAATTTTCATTTCAACTCAAATGCTAGTACTGTTATACAACATTAAATCTCTATGAACTCAAAACCTATTACATAATGACTCTAAACCTAAATTTCATTTCTCTAAAACCATCAGACTTTACAATTCACTCTGCAACTTCACCTAGACTCGAAAAAAACTATCTAACTTGCTAACCTATACTTCTAGCCTTGAAATCCTTCTTATAGAAAATGAAGGAGCAAACAAGCATCAGGCCAAAAAGTACACTTGTCACCAGTCAATTGGAGCACCTAGTGATATTCCAAATTTTTTTACAACAACCACCACCTTGAAAAATATTCTTGTTCAAAAATCATTACAACAACAATCATCGTAGAGCATATTCTCGTTCATCATGTCAGCGGAGGAAGGTTGATGCAATAACAAAAAACCACGTGAAACCCATGCCAAGAAAGTCATCCATACAAAACTGGAAACGTTGTAATTGCAACATCTGATTTGCCACATGTCGGTATCCCACTCTTTTTACTCATCATCATTCAAATACTTAGCCATCCACCTCTGGTATTCTTCGTCAGTTGGCTAGTCAAAATTAATCACCTCTTTTACCTTTGTACTATAAGGAAAATACTTTACTGCTACCTGATTAGCATCTCTTTCAAAAGATTCCAAAAATGAGGTAGTACCAATAATCTTATCCATACAATTTACCAACAAATCATCATTTGAGTCATCAAAATTATTTTAATTTAATTATTGATGACTTCACTTGCTTGAACCTACCATTGTTGGAGTGTTCTGATTCCCCCCTACACATCAGTTATATTAGGTAACAGTGTGTTACCCCAATCATTGAAGTTCTTTACCAATTCCCTAATCTTCCTACTTAGATCATTTGGTAAGGTCTGAAAACCTTGCAATGATTTAACTAATATATAAGTAGGCTTCAATGATTGGGGCATGTTATTTACATCAAACCTTGAGGCTTTGTTCATAACATCTAGATTATTTTCCCTAGGGATCCAATTTTGAATTATTGAAATCACTATCCCCTGATCCCTATCAATATTATTTATTGCTTCAAATAGCAAACAATACAAAGAATGTATAGAGGGTAGTTTATTATCCACCTTTTCATTTAAATGCTCCAAAACAAGAGTAACAATTTTTATTTTTTTTTGAAAGAAAACCCTCCTCTTTTACATTTAGTGATGTCTGTAATTGATCAATTTTTTCCATGAGCTGTCTCTTTGTTGGATCAACAGAGCACTCTGTTTCTTCATCAGCTTGTTCTAGAGGAGGGGTAAGAGCAGGATTTTGAATGAGAGACCCTGGTGTAGAAACATTTGGAGAAGCAGGAGGCATTGACCATGTTGTGGGAGGTGATGTGTTGGTTCTTGGAGCATTGGATGTTTCCCCAATATGTCTATACTTGAACCTTTCTACTTTATTTTGCAGCTCAACATTCCTCTATTGCATTTTACTATATTCTTCAATTAAAATGTTATACTTCTCCATTAGGCTCTTTCTTTCAGCCTCCTCCCTTTCAGTAGTCTTTTGGGCCAACTTGGCCACATTCATAGTTAAACTAGTGGCTTCGGTTGTTGTAGTCTATGAAGCCCTCTTTATTATTAATCCTTCTTTAAAATTTGGATTAATATTAGGAATGTCTGGCTTTCTTCCTTGTGGAGCCAATGCCCAAATTGCCAAGGTCTCATATTCTTCACTGAAGGCAGAGTTTTGTAATGCTGCCTTAACTTCTTCTTTAGAATCCTGAAAAGGATTCTTGGACTTCATAATAGCATTGAAAGCCACTACATCTGTGATGTCCCATTCAGGAAAAATCAAAACACCAGCCTAATTCACTAGTTGTCTTCCTTCTTTAGGAGTGATGTTTTTGAACTCTTTCATTAGTTCATCTTTCACTTCTTTATCATTCTCCTGATCTGACTTGTCAAGCTTTAGTTCTCTTCTCTCCTTGCATTTATTTTGATAGTCCTCAAATTTCATCCTCCATGCCAATTGCAAGAATACAAGAGTCTTTACAAATGCATTGTCATCTAAGAACTCCTTGCAAGCCTCCATTCTTGCATCCTACACACTCTTACCCTTCATATCCAAATTGGATAGAACCAATTTAGATGACCTAGGAGGGGATGACATACCAACCTGCATGTCTTGATCAGTAACAATAATTTCATCTGTGAGATCCTCAGGTAGGTGATCAGTTATTTTCCTCTTAGGGCTTGGCTCAGGTGGTGGTGATGGGGGACTACACTCTGGTGAAGATTTTAATTCAATGATTTTGATAGCCCCAGGTACTTTGAATTTTTGTCTTGGTCATGAAGGCGTCTTCATTATTTTCTTCCCTTTTCTGTCTACTTCTTCCTCATCACTGCCAGTATCCCTTTTCCTCCTATAGATGGGTCACCTTTCTGTAGGCTGACATACTGGCCTTGTTTCAATTGGCATATCACTTTGTCCTTGTATATTCAGACTTAGCCTTAAATTTATATTTTTGGTTGTCAAGGTGTCCATTGTCTCCTTTAAATTCTTCATTAAAAAATCAATTCTCTTATGGTATAGAGTGAATTCCATCAATGGATCATACGTCAGATCCATTTCATGCACAATATCCAGTAGCTTACTATAAGCTATCCACTTTTCCTTGTTCAATTCTTTTCTATTTAAATCAAATTCATTCCTGATCTGGTCCTCAAAGAAATTGAACTCATGTGTAAATTTGCCACTTTTTATTCTTTGTTTGAAAAGAGCAAAAAAAACCTTCAAGATCATGTTGTCGCCTTGGACCAAATCTCAAATGGTAATCAATAAAAAATTTGTCAAAATGTGTCCAGCCTCCCTTTGAAAATGTAAAGTCAGACACTACTGTATAATCAAGGAATAATGTTCCCTTCCCCTTTCCAGTTAGGTTATCATCATGAATACACCCCATCTGCCACATAAATTCTACAAACTCTAGTCTTGGTGGCACATTATATGGAAGTATGTGTAGGGTTCCTTGACATCCATATATTATCAAGACAGTGCTAAGTGGATATGGGATAATGTCACCCCAGTTATGTAAAACCCTCAATTTTGGTTTCCTCTCCTTCGACCTAAGGAAATCATGCACTTCCTCAGGGATCCTAGGTACATTTACCATCAATCTAGTCCTCAATCTTGCAGCAAAACAATTATCAAATTGCACATAACTAGTGCTTTCCTTATTACAGGACAAATCTGTAGCCCATATCTATACTGGCAATCTTTCTCCATTAACTGATTGTCTTAAGTTCATTTTCTCAACAAAGAAATCAGCATTCCTAAACAAGAACATATGCATCAACATGGAATACCAAAAGAATTGAGTACCAGTATCAACATTTTGCAGCTTCGACAGTCCTGCATCTATCCTCTCCACCAAAAAAGAAGCAAATTCATATGTTATAGAGAAGTTAGGGTGTTGTATTTGCATCCCCATGAACATGTATGCAATTGGCATTACTGTACCAGGGCTGAAACCCAAAATCTGACATAGTGAATAGAAAGTAGACAGGAAAGGCTTTCCAAAATAATTCAATCTGAAGGGTTCCTAGTCACTAGGGCTGATGTGAAATTGTGAACCTCCTACCTTAACTAGATGAGGTGGAAGTAGCTTAACCCTAAAAAGAGATTTCAATTTTGTATACTCTTGCTTCATTTCTTCAAGATTAATAGGAAACAAGTCATCACTTGGCTCACTCAAATCAAAAGTCTGTTGGATAACATCTCTATTAATTTCTATTAGAACCCCTCCATCATTATCTCTGATTACCTATGTGATAGGGTCATATCTTTTGGCCACTGCTCTAAGTAAGTCCACATCAGGGAACACATTTGGAACAACTAGCTTTCCCATGTCATACATCCATCCATTTGAAAAAGGATGAGGAAAATTCCTCTGTCCATACTATAATCTAAACATTTCTAAGCCTACGAGTGGAACCCTAGCATCAACAATGTTGGAATTATTACACACCAACCCCTCCCCTAGGATTTTCCCTCGCATCAACACCAAAGCTTTCCTTCTCTCATTTGTTGATAATAGAAATTGGTCTAGAAAATCATTGTACAAGTTTCTTTTTGTAATGCCCTACCACGCAACCCTAGGGGAAGTTGCAATACACTAACCAAATGCAATAAATATTTTTTTTTTAATAAGGTGCAATAACGTACAAGTTCGCTACACATTGCCAACATCCCCTAAGGCTACGAGACAAAGATTGCTTAAACCTGAATTAAACAACCAAGGAATGAAAA
>VDFB02156696.1:0-10090 GCA_007258455.2 Sequoia sempervirens | reverse complement strand
ATGCCTCAAGGTAAATAGATCAAGCAACATGAAATTAGTACTCACTTTGGTGCACAAAACAAGAGGACCCAAGTTTCCCAAACTAGAAGAAACTTTGGGAGGAAGGAAAATCAAATCCTCTTTGCGAATAGGAAAATTTTGAATAGAGAAAGTATACTTATAATTATAAGTACTACTCTTCACATCTTGTGATACAAGTTGCTTATCATTCTGATTAAATGTAGACACCACACTACACAAAAAGTTCACAAACTTAGAACCATGGCTCCTATTAGCAAAGACAAAGTTGACACCCTCATGAACTTGCTTAATATTAACTACCTAAGAAGTTGCCCCATGCTTGAGTATCAATTGTTGAGGGAGAGTAACAGTTTAACAACTTTAATGTTTATTTCTTTTTATTTATCGTTGTTTTATTATCGAGTGCAAAGTCTCCAAAGTTGAGCCAGGATTGACCCAGTATTGAGACTCACAAGTTGGTCCATATTTGGAGTTGGCCACTAAAAGGGCCAAAACTCTTGTAGAAATTGTTGAATTATATAAGTTAAAGCTTATTCCAAGTGACCAATTATTGATGAAAATCACAAAAGACTAAGTCCTTTATGCTCCAAATCATTTTTTTCCTCTTGACATGAGTACTGCAAAAACAAATTTAGATGTTCAAATGAGGGAGAGTAGCAGTTTAATAGCTCTAAGGTTTATTGCTTTTTATTTGTGGTTATTTTATTATTGAGTGGGATGGAAAGTCTCCCAAGTTGAGTCTATTGACTTGCTAGGGCTCACTTAGTTTGGAGCTTGGCAAGGTTACATTTTCTTAATATGCACCAAAATCAAAACTAGGGTTTGGTTACCTTATCTTGTATCTTTGTGAATAAAATACATAAATTTAATATTTAATATTATCTTAATTGACAATTGTATCACTTTTGTTTAAAGAAGAAATTGGATGTATATGTATTGAAAATCAAATTATAATTAAAATCAGTCAGTTCAAATTTCACGGGGAACTCAGAAGACAAGTAAGCATCTTTGTGTTTCACCTCTAATGTGCTATTGAGTCTTTTTTGGCTTTATTTCACTATTGAGTCCTTTCACCTATTTTATTTTGCTCATATATTATTTGATTGATTGAAACGGTGATAGCATATGGGCAGTTTACTGTTGTTTTGAATAAGTTTGTTGATCATGGTCATTTTGCACTTCCTATTAACTAGAATTTTTTAATGCATCAAGGATTTTAAATCAGGGTGGCACCCTTAGGAATGTATCCCATGTTAGAAAATGAAGGTAAACTACTACAATATGGAAATCTAAATATATGTTGGAAATTTGAAGTTTATAATATATGCTAGCAATGGAGATTTAAATCAGCAATAACAAAGAAATCAGCAACATAGGAGATTCATAAAACACAATGTTTACATGGAGAAAAATCCTTTTGGATAAAAAACTCCATAGGAAAAGAGGTCAAGTCTGTATTATCTTGAGAAAAGATTACAATACAAACACTTCCTTCAATCCTCCAGCCAATCCAACATGATATGTGTATTTGTGCAACTTCTCGTTAAGTTTTCATCTCAAGTCCTCAGTATATAGACTCATGATGGCTCAAAATACCACCATTAAAGCATTACATGAAATATTACGACTAAATTTTTTTAGTTTTAAATAATAATTTCAATTACAAAGCAGAGCACCCGTTAAGGTTAGAGAATAAACCAAAACGTGCAAGAAAACAACTCTAACCAGAATGGCGCCGATGATGGCGAGCATTGGTCAGAGGATCTCTACTCTAAATATAGAAAGGAACTCAACGTCAAGTATGTGCTACCCAATCCAAGGCGGAGTGAGGGGCGACCATATGACGGAGTGATTACAGAATTAAATGCTTGAAATAAATGCTGAAACTGGAAATACTCGACACCCAGAATGTGCTTGCTAACCCAAGCTGGGAAAGTAGCTACCATAGGGCGGAGCTGTAACTATTACAATAACTTAAATGAATTTGAGAATTACAATCAGATTTGAACAAGAATGAAATGATTGCCAGTACTACTGTCAGTTTTACAAAGGATGTTCATCTGCCTGCTGAAATCATAGAAATTTGAGAGCTTAACATTACATCAAAAGATCTCTTCTTAGTATGGTTAGAAGAGCCAAAACAATAGACCTTTCAATGCTCAAAATTACAACTCTGATTTTTGGATAAATCTGCACTCTTGAATTAAAACAACAGTCTAAGGAATTCAGTATTTTGCTCATATCTCTCTCTTAACTTGCCCAATTAACATGAAACCAAATGCAATAAGCTCTAACAATGGAGGCGCCTAAGATGAGACACAGGAAACAGATCCAAACAACCACAATTAATTATGCACGAGACCCAATGCAATCAAATGGTACGGCTGCAAGAAGGAAGGCGATCTGCTCTATTAAATTAAATACTTCTCTAAAAAATCTGCAAATTAGAGAATGATGGCGCCTAGCCTTAACAAGGGGAATGGGTTAATACCCAGATGCAATACTTTTGTCCTTTTTGATTTATGAATAAAAACATGAATCTGCTATAACAAATAATGCAAAATGCTGAAAACCACTAATATGCAAATCAGATCTAACCATGCGATAAGCTGATTACAATGCATAAACTAAATGTAACTCACAAACTAGACTAAATCACCACTAGTCGCTGTCTTTCAAGCGAGAAGCAATGCCCAAGCTAGGAGGCCTTCATTCCTCGAAGCAATCCCAAAGCCAATCCGGCAGCATAACATTCCTGTAGAAAAAAGATACCAAATGATGCTCCAAGACTCCTTTTTATAATTCTCCAGTTGACTTCTCAAAACCCTAAAATCCGCTTTTAGGTCAAAAACCCAATCTCCTCAAGGATGGGCGTACTTTTCCTTCAAAGCTTTAGATTTGATATTTTAAATAAATATCATACTTTAATAAATGCGCCCAACAAAGCTTGCTCAGACTTTAGTAATAATTAAAATATTCCTTAATGAGGTGCCACCCTCAAAAGATCACCTTTTTAAAACAACCTTAAGTCATTAACTCTAGGCCAAGGGTCAACGTTAAAATATAATAATTAAAACGTGACTTTTTAATTAAATGACTTAACTTATCCTTCCGAATGTGCCCTAAAGCCAATACTGAGCAAAACATCTGACCAAACTGAAGCAGGAAGTCAATCGAGCTGAACTCAACTGGAAAGCTGCTAAAAATAGAATTTACTAAAAATAGTAAATTCCGGAAAATGCTCAGAATGCCGAGATGAACACACCACTGCGAAGCCCTCTGAAAACCCAGAAAGGATCCGCCATTGAATCCATCATCTTTGAGCAATGACCTCCTCAAAAATAGGAAACCCTAATTTATCTTCCGACTAGCCTTTGGGTTCCCAAGGAAAAGGCCAACGGTCACTAGAAAGATCAGGTTTGAGAAGGGGACATTACAATCTGCCCTTCCCAAAATTGCTTGTCCTCAAGCAATACCACCACAACTCCAGAAATTTGAAGATTAATCCATACGCAACAAGTATGATCCCTGGTTCCCAAATGCGTCTCAGGAAAAACCCACCATGCCGATGTTGCACCACTCTGATCACATTAATGAAAATATCATGCCAATGCTGCACTGACTCCCCTTGTAACTCCAAAGTGTTACCATCTATGATTCTCAAACTGAAAGATCTTAAAGGAAGGAAATCAAAATCATGCAACATCTCATGTCCACGATCCCCCGAATTAACAGTATCAACCATACTACTGTCAATCACCATTCTAAGCAATAGGAGAGATAGACTATTCAAATCAAAATCGAACTCCTCCCCATACCTCCACATGGTAACAAACGGGACCATGCCTGCAAGTGTGACCTCTACAAATCTTCTTGCAAGGAGGGAAGCATTCCTTTGCAAGAGCTCCACAAACACATACCCATGTCTCCGCATAAAGCTACCATGCCTCATCTGAATTATACTGGCACAACCATGAAGACTATAGAAAACAATCATAGTTCCAACCCCATGAGTCTCCGAATGGTGAACCAAAGCATGTGAGCTACTGCTGTCATGAATCAATACTGAGAGTAAACTGTCAAAGTTTACATCATCAACCATCATAAGATGAATTTGGAGGGTAGGAAAAGTGTGAAGGAACAAATAATTACTGCTGATCAAGACTAGGATCAGCGCAGTGCAATCTGATTCTCGAGTCCTACCCAAGGGAAAACAACAACACCACTCCAAATCCCAAGCGTGAGCATGTGAGATGACCATCGAGCTGCAAAGTGACACCTCCAAGGTGGTTGGAAAACACACTAGATTCATCTCCATGAGAGAACTACCACCTCTTTGATCAGGAGTGATGAACCAACTCTCCTGAATGCGAGAAATGCAACATGTAAGGTGGCTGGTCTGCCTCAAACCAGCAAGCTCGTGTCTCAAAATCAGCCCTTGTCTGAGCTGAAAGTCACTTCCAAGAACTACCGATCGTTGATCTTTCCAGCCCATATTCAAAATTTCTCTCCAATCCATTTGTCGAAGAACAAACGGAACCATCAAGTAGCTGGAAATGAAGGGAACATCATCAACAAGTCTGGAAATTTGTCCCTTATCCCTCCAAGAATCTTTTCCATAAGTAATAAACTCTGACAACCCAAGTTGAGAATCCCAAGCATGGATACCCAACTGAAAGTGATTTTCAACACACTGCAAAGAAATCTCTACACATTCCCAAGTGCTAGTGAGAACCAAGTGCCTTCTCACAAAACTGATGCCCCTTCTAGTAAATCCTTGAAGCTTAACCATGAAAGCTTCCACATTAAGGGAGTATGAAACATAGAGTGGCTTCAATTTCCGCTCCCAAAACTGATCAATATGAATCCAAACATCATTCCTCCCAAGGGATGGATTGTCAAGAGTGCAACTACCAAAGTCTAGTTCACCTTTGTCCCATTCCTCCCATGTAGAACCTTCATCCTCAAAGCCACTTATGCATCTATTACTACTCAACATACGAGGCACATCCTCATGGAGTGATATCGAAGCATCCAAGCACTGGAAACCAGAATCAGTTTCATTCTCCATTTCATCCTCTACTTCATAGAGAGGATTATCATAACTGTTCTCATCACCTTCTTGAAAAAGAGGATTGTCATAAACTTGAAAGTCATCCCTTTCATCTTGCTGCTCCAAATCTGCACATGCAACCTTTGATTTTCTTGTGAAACCTACAAGATCAAACTCCTCTCGAAGACTATCAATCTCATCAATTACTTGCTTGATTTCTCCAGCTCTTCGTGCATCCTCTTGCTCCTTGAAAAGTTTGAAATCTGCGAACTGGTCTTCAACCTTTCTTAGAGCCAGCTGGGTTTCTTTCAAATTGTCCTTTGTTGATTTAAGCTCCAAGGTGAGCTCATCAACCATATTCTCCCTTTCTTCGAAAACCATGAAGGCCTTCTTTGCAGATTCATCGGTACGATCTTGATCTTCAATCAAGTGTATGTATGCTGATTTCAATGTCTCCAAAGAGCCTCTGATAAGTTGCAAGTTAGGAAGAGCAACTTCATCCTTAACTCCACTTCGTCTCTCTTCAGACTGAGCCTTCCAATAGAGATCATCAACCAAATTGTGTGTGCGATCAAATAGGGATAGCGTTTGTACTTCTTTTCCAAAAGATACCTTGCATTGATCTTCCCACTCATGAACATGCAAAGACGGTGAACTGCTGATAGGCTGCAACTGAAAATCAGAACTTCGTTCCTTACCTTTGCTGCCCTCTTTGCTACTCCAACATTCTTGTACTTCACCACCAACTAGCAGAGAATGCTCATCATCATAAAAAGCATCATACTCCACAAATTCTTCAACCCATTGCTTGCAACCAGCTTCGTGTATTGATAAATCTGATTTGTGTTTAATAACACTTTCAAACTCTCCATCTTCAAGAGCCATATGGACTTCTAGCTCTTCTTCTTCATCACGGCCTCCTTGATCAAACATTAGACCAGTATCCAACCTGCTCAAGAAATCATGTTTGTCCGCTGTTCGGAAAGTTTTTGTAACCACAAATTCCTCTTTAGTGGCTGCAACCACTCCAAAGAGATCATTATGGAATTTTGTGGAACAATCTTCTTCTTCAAAGACAACTTCTCCTCCAAGGGCCACCTCATAGTCTACTGTGCAACCTGGTTCTTGTTCTTCATCAGGATCAAAGGGAAACTTATCCCACACAGGTTCTTTAACATAACTTGATGCCAACACACCCGGATCCCAAATGCTAGTGGGCTGATTAAGATGATCAACTGGAAAAAACTTATCATGCTCCCCTTGTAGTGATGACTCTTTGAATAAGTCAAGTCCTAATTCACTTAAGCTGAAATCATCAAAAAAGTTTCTCTCCAATGGCTCAGTTTGCTGATCAATCCCAAGACCAACAATGTCACCCCCGAAATGAAGTGAAGAATCTTCAATGTTTGTTGTTTGAAAAACTTCATCTTCATTATCTTCTATGGAACCCTCATGAGAGAGTATGTTGCTGATTTTTTCATGTGAGACTTCTTGGGAAGTTAAGACAGCAACACGAGGAAAATCCTTCCTCATCAAATCTTCAGTATGATCTTGCATGAACTCCTTAGACTCATCACCAACATCATCACTTGCTATCACATGCAAATCTAGGGAAGTATTATGAGGCTCTCCCACACATTCCTCAACTGACAAGGTTTCTATATCAAGCTTATGATCATTCTGAGGTGACATGTGCACCTTGCTTGTGCCTTCTTCAATATTAGTTGACTGATTTTTCTCTTCGACATGTTCATTTGTGGGCTGCAAACCACAAACAGACACTACTTCTTCCTTCCTTGCTCCTGCAACCATTGTATGTTTTGTTTCCTCCTTAATCATTTTCTTGATGTAGTTGACCATGGCACTTTCTAGAGGTGATCACCATGGCATCAAAGAAACCGCTTTGTTTTTTAAGAAACTCATTTTTTTTCATGCTCACGATAATCTCGTAGGTATGTCGTGTGTTCACATTTCATAGTGGCATTCTTCCAAGAGCCCAATCCAAATCCTTCTCGGACTTACCAGCAAATCTTTGGATTCACCTTAACTTCAGGATCATGATAGCATATCTGTGGATGCGCTTAACTCAAGTAGAGACTTCTCATGAATTAAATGTCTTTCATCCAAGTGAACTCGTGGGCGAGGATGGCGGGATGTTGGCTCACGATACCGCTGAAATAATTAAGGCCAAATTTTCATTTTTAAATAACAATTTACAAATTACAAAGCAGAGCACCCGTTAAGGTTAGAGAATAAACCAAAACGTGCAAGAAAACAACTCTAACCAGAATGGCACTGATGATGGCGAGCATTGGTCAGAGGATCTCTACTCTAAATACAGAAAGGAACTCAACGTCAAGTATGTGCTACCCAATCCAAGGCGGAGTGAGGGGCGACCATATGACGGAGTGATTACAGAATTAAATGCTTGAAATAAATGCTGAAACTAGAAATACTCGACACCCAGAATGTGCTTGCTAACCCAAGCTGGGAAAGTAGCTACCATAGGGCGGAGCTGTAACTGTTACAATAACTTAAATGAATTTGAGAATTACAATCAGATTTGAACAAGAATGAAATGACTGCCAGTACTACTGTCAGTTTTACAAAGGATGTTCATCTGCCTGCTAAAATCATAGAAATTTGAGAGCTTAACATTACATCAAAAGATCTCTTCTTAGTATGGTTAGAAGAGCCAAAACAATAGACCTTTCAATGCTCAAAATTACAACTCTGATTTTTGGATAAATCTGCACTCTTGAATTAAAAACAGCAGTCTAAGGAATTCACTATTTTGCTCATATCTCTCTCTTAACTTGCCCAATTAACATGAAACCAAATGCAATAAGCTCTAACAATGGAGGCGCCTAAGATGAGACACAGGAAACAGATCCAAACAACCACAATTAATTATGCACGAGACCCAATGCAATCAAATGGTATGGCTACAAGAAGGAAGGCGATCTGCTCTATTAAATTAAATACTTCTCTAAAAAATCTGCAAATTAGAGAATGATAGCGCCTAGCCTTAACAAGGGGAATGGGTTAATACCCAGATGCAATACTTTTGTCTTTTTTGATTTATGAATAAAAACATGAATTTGCTATAACAAATAATGCAAAATGCTGAAAACCACTAATATGCAAATCAGATCTAACCATGCGATAAGCTGATTACAATGCATAAACTAAATGTAACTCACAAACTAGACTAAATCACCACTAGTCGATGTCTTTCAAGCGAGAAGCAATGCCCAAGCTAGGAGGCCTTCATTCCTCGAAGCAATCCCAAAGCCAATCCGGCAGCATAACAT
This sequence comes from Sequoia sempervirens, assembly GCA_007258455.2. Classification (NCBI taxonomy): domain Eukaryota; kingdom Viridiplantae; phylum Streptophyta; class Pinopsida; order Cupressales; family Cupressaceae; genus Sequoia; species Sequoia sempervirens. The sequence continues at coordinate 1,702 of VDFB02156696.1, read as the reverse complement.
TCCTGTAGATAAAAGATACCAAATGATGCTCCAAGACTCCTTTTTATAATTCTCCAGTTGACTTCTCAAAACCCTAAAGTCCGCTTTTAGGTCAAAACCCAGTCTCCTCAAGGATGGGCGTACTTTTCCTTCAAAGCTTTAGATTTGATATTTTAAATAAATATCATACTTTAATAAATGCGCCCAACAAAGCTTGCTCAGACTTTAGTAATAATTAAAATCTCTAATGAGGTTTGCACCCTCAAAGACCCTTTAAAAGCACCTTGTCATTAACTCAGGGCCATAAGTGGGTCGCCTAAAATATACAATTAAAATGCTACTAATTAAATGACTAATTGTATTCCTCCATGCCTGTGTCAATAATGAGCAAAACATCCATCAAACTGGGTAGCCAACTGAAGTCAGAATCCTAACTGAAAGTCATTAAAAACAGAATTTGGCTTGTAAAATAGTGCAATCTTTCGAAATGCTCTTGGCCGCCGAGATGAATACCACTGCTGGCTCTCAAAACCTTAAAGGATCCGCCATTGAATCCATCATCTTTGAGCAATGACCTCCTCAAAAATAGGAAACCCTAATTTATCTTCCGACTAGCCTTCGGGTTCCCAAGGAAAAGGCCAACGGTCACTAGAAAGATTAGGTTTGAGAAGGGGACATTACATACGGGACCAAGACCCTTAAGGGGAGAACCTAGTAACTTAGTTTATCACCTTTCTTGTTAATCGTCGCTATTCTATTCATCTTTAAATCACAAATACAAAAACAATTAGAGTTGGTGCATTACATATTGCTGTCTTTAAGCTTGTGCTAGTTGTGTTATTTAGTTTCCATTGTAGCTGTTATTATCAACTTAGCATAGGGGTTATTTCATGCTTCACAGTTTAGGTTATCTACATTTTGACTCTGAATAACCTAGGTACTGAATCAGCATTTTTAGTTATCATAATCAGAAAATACCAATTTTTTTTTATATAGATAGAGAAAAAGAAAAAAATAACTAATAATAAATAATATAAATTTCGTTTAGTTTGGGTTAAACCTAGGAGGGACACTATATGAACACCTCTTGAACTGTCATTTGAGAGATTCAAAATGAGTGGTAGTTTAATTGTGTGATTTGCTGATTTCTATAAGTAATTTGAGGAAACTACAGATTAGTGTTGGGATAACCATTCCATTCCTCATCTGATTGTATTGGTACTGCTACAAATTAACAATATCTACTGTGACTACTTGTGGATATGATTATGACAGTTATTGATCCTGATCACAGAGGTCTGACTAAAATAGTAATTAGATTCATGGATGAGGTTTAGAAGCTTTCAACTGAATAAATTAAATAGGACCTTGACAACCTTTTTTCCATGTGAAGATGTACCTGTGCCATCTACAGAGGTTCAAATGCTCAAGCAAGATATCAATGCTATTGATTGTACCATGGTAGATCTTATGCTATAGGTTTAAGATTGTTTCACTCCATTTGGTTTGGTTATGTTATATATTTTTTCTGGGATTTCGCATTTTAGACTATAGCTGGTTTATCAATGTTGGGACTACCAGTTTTTGGCTTTGTTTATGTTCCTCTCTGTGATGGATATTTCACTGATCAGTAGGTTTGTTGTTCCATGCTAAGAGACTAAAAATAGGAAGGATCAATTTTCTTATATTGTCTAACTAATGTAAATTTATTGAGAGGGTGATA
>VDFB02156692.1:0-24529 GCA_007258455.2 Sequoia sempervirens | reverse complement strand
CAATCTGCTAGTCTGAAGTTGAGAAGCAGCAATGTAACCAACTAGCTGTTATATTGCAAACACGAAATTGGATGAAAAGGCTAGGAGGTAGACATCCTCGAAGCAATATGTCAATTGTCATTTCGACAGCATAACTTTAGCATAATTTTCATGGATGAAATGTTGGAGCAAAAGCCTTCAATAAATAAGAGCTCACAAACTCTTCAAATGCCTGAGAAGCAGACCAAAAGACACAGGAGACCCTTCAATTACCAAAAACCATTCAGCTTCACAAGGTGGCGTCCCAAAAGGCCTCAAAGAAAAACACTTTATTCAAATAATATAAAAGTGGCGTCCACTTTCAAGATGAGAAAATATTTGAATAAAGAATAAATAAACTTATGATGAAGGCGTACCCTTCATGGCCCCACATTAAAAACAACTTAAGTTATCTCCTTAGGCCAAGGTGGGGGTCAACAGTGAATTAAAACATAATGCCTTTAATTAAATAATTTTCGCCAAATAAAGCTTTCTGAAGACCAAGCCAAAATATAACAACTGCTCCAACTGCAAGGAACTAAGAATAGACAACTGCAACTGCCACAACTAGCATTTACTAAAAATAGTAAATAACATGAAATGCCACAAAACTCCAAGCCAAGAAACCCTAATTTTCACCTCATTCCAGTCTACGGGCTCCGGAATAGACTGATGAACTACAAGGCTAATCACTGATGAGAAGGGGACATTACATAGACCTCTTAAACATGGAAGCCATATGCCGCGCTACTCTATCTAATTTTGCAGGGTCTGGAATCAATTCATTTATTCTTTTCTGATTTTCATCCAACCTTTTCAAACTTTGTTTCAGCTTCTCCATATTCTTGTCCCACTGCCTTTGGGAAATAGCCATGTTGTTTAACTGAAACTTTTGAACTGCAGTTGAAACTTACCCAACAAGTTGGCAGGAAACCGCTCTGATACCACTGTGATGAACCACACTCCAGTGATCCACTCTGCTACCACTGTAGTGATATGCTCTGATACCACTGTGATGTGCCACACTCCGGTGATCCACTCTGCTACCACTGTAGTGATATGCTCTGATACCACTGTGATGTACCGTGCTCACTGCTGATTTGATTTCACTTCGTTTCAAGGACTGAATTTTGGTTTGTAATCTGTTGTTTCTTGTTTTTTTGTGTTTTTGTGGTTTGATGCCAATGATTCAATAATTTCCTTACAACCATATGCATATAAAGAACTCAAATTAAACTAAACTTAGAATGATAACTTCAAAGGAACTCAATACACTAGCTAAGAGACTTCCTTCATTACAACAGAGTGCTAAAATTATATATCTTTCATACATTTGAGAATGAGACACCATTTACAACTAAAGACAAACTTGCAGCCAAAATGCACTGTGAACAGTGCTTGCTACGGTACCCACGCCCACTAAAATGCTCATACAAATTAAATGACAAACTTCCCCTACCGATTTCTTGATGAAAAAGCTTCTAAATAAGAGGGCGCCCCTTTTAGGAAAGAAAGCAGCAACAATATGAAGGCGTTTTTCTTACTAGAAGATGTAGAAACCCTCACATGATGGCGACTGGCTGTAGGTGGTCAAAATCAGCTCCAACAATCTTCAAAAAGCGAGCCACGACCTCAAAAACGTGAATGGAACCTCTAACAGCGATTTCCCTTGCAATGGATGACTTCTAACCCTTGAAAACAGCAAGATATGGCTCCCACGAATCAAGCAAAGCTTAGACCTGCACTTTAAAGTGGTCTTTCACACTCTCAAGATGCATAAAATCCTAACTACAAGCCCAATCTAGGCTTACCCACTGCCGAAATCAGGAAACCCTAGTTTCCTTCTCTCCCAAACTCCACACTTCAAGTTTCACTCAACAAAATAATCTCAAGCATAATCAAGTTCGAACTTTCTCTTCTCCCTTTATAATTTTACATTGAAACACTATTCATTAAAAAAACACTATTCACTTAACTTATTTCTATTTTCACTTTATCAGTGAATAGTAACTGCAAAATATAAAGTGACTCCTTTAACAAATAGACACATGGTCACCAAGCCTGAGTAAGTGAAATAAATGGTGATGATCAATATCTTAAGCTCCAATTACGCACCAAACATGCAAATTCACCACGTCACCACACTTCGAATACCAATACTGCCTTTAACCGGCCAAGTGCCCATTCAAGTGACCCTGTATCCAGAACCACTAGCCTACGAGGATCGACATAATAGGCTAATCCAATGACTCTGATGCTCGCGAAATAATGGGGACATTACAATTGCAAACGGGTGGCATTGGCAAATAGGTCGATAGAGAAATATTTAGTAGAATATTCTAATAGACAAAAAAAGAACTCTCAGTGAATGATGTCAGTCTTGTGCAAAATTGGCACATGCATGAATATGGTGAGGATGATTTTGTATGCTAGAATATTAAAAAATTAATTGATTTTTAAAATTTTTGTCAATGTTTTTTTCCGCTATATGATTGGAAATTTTGATATGTTTTTGTGTAGTAATGGTGATGGTGCCCTGTACAACACCATACATGTATAGATCCTGTACAAATTTTGTACAATTATACATATTTTGACTTGCAAAATTTTCAGCCCCTCACAAAAAATCCAAATTTTTTTCTCGGATTTTGGCATTTGAACAAGTGATCCTTAGGTTTTTGGGCCTTTCGAACGCAATAGTGAGGTCCATTTGGCCCCAAAGTGCACCAAAATTTGGCCCAAGTCCAGATCTCTCAAAAAGGGAGGTGGAGATTCTAGTGTAATGAGCCTAGCCTAAGCTGACTCAAAAACTCTTCTTTGTTCCCTTGAAATTTTGTCAAACAATTCATATGCAAGCTTCCAGCTTGCTGGTCTGAATTATCAGTCTGATATTAATGCTTTGTAATAGATGAAAAATGCATAAGGAATGTTTACAAATGATTTCTATGATGTCTAAGTTCATATCCCAATGCATAAATGATTTCTTTTAACCTTTCTCAAAGCAAATATATAATTTCTAAGAGCAAAATGTTCACTTACAGCCAAGTGACATTGTGACGAACATTTGTCATGCAAACTAATTAAGTACAATATGCTTGAAGAAACAATGATGGCTCAACTACTTATTCCTCCTTGACTTATAAAATGAAAGATCATTACATGATTTGCATAAGATAGCCAAGACTCTTGGCAATTACAAATTATTCAATGGCTGTCATGCATGCACACCTACAGCTGACTAATAAAATCACTACAATATGCTATGCTACTAATGCCAAATGATAAGGAACCTGATTATATGGAGTCGCCCAAGGTAAGAGTTGATGTAGGAATCAATCTCCAAGCAAGGTGAGCCTTCTCCTATGCAAATCGAATTATTTCACCTAGCCGCCCCTGTTCTGGTCTGATATCAGATTGAAAATAATATGCAAAGTATATGCGCTGTCTCAAGCATCAGATATCATCTCCATGCTCCAAGGAAGTGGGCGCACCAAGCCTTAAATGAAATTGCTGCTTTGTGAGGGCTCTCCTATCAAAATCGTCCTTCTCAGGGCGTCCTTTTTTAACTGCAAAAAATGTCTGATTTCTAATAGGCTGCTGAGAAAATCTGGAGATGTTTGTAGCAGCAAATGGATGATGAATATGCAAAAACTATTGGCTGTGACCTCTTTCCAAAATCTACGATTTCATCAATGAAATTCTGACTATTTTTATTTATCAAAACGTCCTTCCTCAAGGACTGAGAATATCTCCACCAATCTGCAAAATGCTTCTCCAATAAGCTGATCGAATTATTAGAAGACTTGGCCCTTGGCCACCAATTTTGTATCAATGAAAGAACTGAAGTATTATTTCCAAACTTGCAACCCTTCAAGAAGTTTTCGTTTCCTATGATCAAAGAAGAAAACTGTGAAAGTCCTAGGCTCCACAATAAAAAAATCAATCAAAATAATATTCATCAACTGGATGCTAAGAATGAGCTCTCACCTTTCTTTTTATTCTTTCCTTAGGAGAGCTCAAACACCTTCCTGACCAATGTGGGATAAAATATTTATTCCCACATTAAACTATTCACTTAACGCACTTTAATATAATAAAGTGACTTTATTATTATAAAGTTACTTTATAACTTTATAATAATATTAAAATATTAAATGAATCACTTAAGTCACTTAAACTTTAATATCTCTTGATGTATTTGTCTAATTGCTAAGCCGTCTGAGCTAGGAGTCGACTCTCCTTGTTCTCCATGTAATCGGATGCCCGTCTAAAAATAGAAACTCTGAACAGTGACTTACTATAAATAGTAAGTATGTGAAACTGAGTCTAAAAACAGCTGCAAAGGCCCAATCAAGGTTGACACTGCCAATATGCTCTGCTCAAGTGTCTTTCTATTAATAGGAACCCTGACTCTCCCAAAATAGTAAGTGTGCCAATCTGAGTCAAATAACCTATGCAAAGGCCAAAACTTGAATCCAGCTGAAGAGTAATGTCTCTAATCACCGAGTAACTGCCACACGGGAGCCTCTATCCAGACATATTAGCCTACAAGGGTCAGGAATAGGCTAAATCCACCAAACTCTGATGCTCGCAAAATGGGGACATTGCATCTAGATTTGAAGCTTTTGTAACACCTGATGGAGAAAACCCTTAAAAATGGAGAAGGGGTTTGCTGAATCCACATTTTGATACCATGTTGAAGATATGAAACAGCCACAAAAGAAAGATCAAACAACAAAGCCTTCCACGAATGAGAGTTGCAAAGAGATTTGCTATTTCCTTAGGAAAATAATTATAGAATGAAGGAAAAAGGAAAAGACCTTGCTTTATGTGCAAGGATAGAAAAACCCTAAAAAGGGCCCTAATTATGTTTAATAATAGATAATAAAGTAATAAAGTGCACTTAAATAAATAATTACACCAACAGATTTCATTCAATTTGATGCCCCTTGCTTTAGCTTTTGCTGCATCCTCCTTTATATGCCTCTCAAAATCGAAAATCTTACTTGTAAACATAGCCCTCATCCTAGGCAGTCTAGTTGTCATATGGATCAATGTTATCCAAGTCATTTGCCTCATGACCATTTGAACACTCTACCTTTTTTTAGTGAAGGCAAAGGCTGTATTGCACAAATATGAGGTCATTGAGGTGATTTTGTGTCAATCAACTATATTTCTTCATTCGAATGGCATGAAATAAGCTTTGATTGTACTCACATCTAGGATGAGCCGCAAAATTGGGCCAAAATTTTGAGGGCTAACTGTTGAAGATTTGGGTTTTTTCTGCCCTATTCTTCCCACTAAGCAGTCTTAAAGAAGACATTCACAAGTTTGTAAGTAAGCATAATTGCACACATCAAAGATTTGAACATGAAAGTTTTGAAGTGAAGAGAAGATTAGGATTTATTGTTACTTTGTGCTTGGGTGGTTCTCCCTTGGATAGCTAGTGGCAAAAAGAAAAGTCTCCTCTCAACATGCTTGTTCCTTTGCAACTCTTCAATAATCATGTGCTTGACCTCGTCCTTAGGAGACATCCTCTTAGTACATGTAGGGAGGCCCTCCATAACCTCCCCATTAGCATCCTTGAAGTCATTTGCAATGAAAAATACAGGTTGAGCTAGTATGCTGCTTCACGAATGGATTAGTGGAGTTGATTGTTTGTCTTCCAATCAATAATGTTTTATATGGGTTCAAAATTTCTTATATCTCTCCTATAATAGTTTTAGATGGCCTTCTTGGCCTTTTCCATGGCCTCATACAGGTATTCCATTAGACTTTGCTCCCCATCGACCATATGTGTAAAAAGTTGAAACACAAGATGGAATTAACACAAACACATGAACATAAGAATTGCTAACTAGAAGAATAATCTCAGTAGATAAGCATGGCATCAACTATCATTAAGAAATTATGTGCTCCAAGCACTTATTTTTAAAGTTATAAAACTCAAATTTTGGGATTTAGTATAATAATTAATTTACCCTAAAAATCATTGTAGTTAACTCAAAGTGCTTAAAGCTATTGAAAAAGTAAGAAAGTAAAAACTTTAAAGTATAAAATTCCCTTAAACAAAGCTAAAACAAAAACAGACTAAAACCTGAAAATAGGCTCTTAGACATACTATTCAAAAATAGGACCCCCAAAAAAGAAATTGCTAAAAATGACAATTTGACGCATGGCTCCTCCCAGTGATTTTGATGAGTCTTTATTCTAAAACATGGCAGATCTTCTAAAGGATCTGGAAACAATAATCACCAATTCATCAATTTGTAAAAAAACACCCCTTTTGGTGATGTTTTCAACCTGAAACCATAGCTTCTTTAATCAAATATTCAAAGTATGAATTACTGATCTAGTGTTTGACAAGCCTAAAAAATTGTTGAACTTTCCATGGACCAGCTAGGATTAGAACCTAGGATCTCCTATATGTTGTTGGAGTCTTCTACCACTGAGCTACCCACCCACTTTGTGACTGGCCCTTGTAGCAATCTAACTCATATAACACAATATTTACTTTGGTTTTTACCATAGAAGTGCATAAAAGAATTTCTTCAAAAATAGGAATGTAAAAAAATTTCTTTTTCAAACATCATTTATTGCACATTTCAAATATGAAAGTATAAAAACATCTTTTGAAACTGAAATAATATTACATGTCAACTTGAAAATGAAATAGAGCTTTCCAATTACAATTCATACATGATAAACTATCAAGTATTCAAATTTACAAATTTCAATACAATTACAAGGTCAAGTCTTCCATATCTGGACAAATCTTCTATTTCACAAGCCTTAACGTTGTCGCCTGCAAGAGGGAGGGCATCACCTAAGCGCTTTACCTCCAACCACAAACAGGCGGTCCCCTACACACCTTCCAACTAGAAGTGGCCCTACCCTTAAAGAAGAGTATAGACTAAGGAACCCCTGGTATGCCATTTGAGTCTCTAGTGTTGAGTCCTACATAACCAATTTGGTCATAAAACTATAGACTTCTCTAAGTATGACCCAACTAATTGATTATGCAATTTGGATCATAGTGAACCGACTAATGCAAGCAGAGACTTTTGCATTACTTTGGCTAAAGTTTTGAAAACATTTCAACCACTTCCTTAAAAGTGGAATTGTATGTTCACCCACCTCTAACTCAACTTGGAAACTTTTATGACCTAAGGTTAACTTGAACTGACTGTTTGACCAATTGGTTTGACTTTTCATAAAGTTACTCAATCATAATGTGATGACTCACTTAGTAACGACTAGGTTGGTTAAGCTTTTCTAACTTTTAACACCCATGTTGCGTTCTTGTAACATCTTGGGTCTTGGCAACTGCCACTTGTTCAAATCCTTAAATTGAACCAAGAGAGTGAACTACTCTTCTATTTTTATGCACATTCGGTTAATAATGATGACACAATGTCATCGACTTGACACACTTGATCTCATCTTTAAAGAAGTGACTACATGTCAAATAAGTATAATAATATAGTATTAAACATAAATAGAAGATCACTTCTTCTTAACAATGTTTCAAACTTTTCAATGTTAAACCTTATGGTTCCATTCTTCAAGAACACCATAATCAATCTGATTAATCATGATATTAAATATCATCTAAATTTTATTCAAAGTAAAACTATGTTCAAATATTGAATATTCTTCAATAAATCAGCTTATAGAGCTGTCTTTAATTAAATAACTCAACTGAGATAGCCTCTTGCTTATCTTACATTTAAATAATTACATTTCATAAAATAATCATTATATAAAGTTTTATAAATGTCCAATATATAACACTGAAAATATTCTCTAATTGAGAAAATGAAATAAATCAATTATTTTAACACAACAGCAAATAATCTTTCTGGTTTGCTGCTCATTCGAAATATAAAGAAACTGTTTGAGTTCTAGTTTTAAACTTGGAATATTAAACTATCTTTCTTCTGTTTTGACTTGGTTTACTCTTGAACACGAAAACTAAACTTCCTCTTTAAAATTCTGGAAAAATTTATAAAATGCAAATATGAATTGCATACAGAAAATGAATATAAAACATGCCTGTAATTTTTCCTTCTTTGCTCTGCACTTGAGCTCCAAAAATCAGACACTGAAAAGTATTGTTCCCTAAAAGAAAACTCAGCTTACTGTAGATGAAAATCTCAGTCTTTTCTTGCAATTTAGCTTCCACAAATACCAAATGAACATCAAACATCTATATCTCTGCTCAAACAGAGAGTTTTGTCCGATGAAAACTACGAATATCAGTCTTATATGCACTGAACTAAGCTTCAAACTCACTACAGAAATGCCCATGAACTGCCTCTGTTTATCTTCAATTTACAAAGAAAAAATGATAACTAAGCTAATACAACCGTTTCCTTTTTACAATCTGCAAGTTTCACAGGCTGCGAATTCTCAAGACAGAGTAAAGCTTGAATGAATAAAGCACAATTGGATAAAGCATGAAAGCATTCTATTGCTTCCTTCTAAAGAGTATTCAGTGTTGGACATATTTTGTCATTGATGTCAAGGTGTTTGACGTGCTTGCTTAGTTGAGTTGCTTGAGCTCTCTACTTGCCTGGTTGAGGTGTCTACTTGTTTGGTTGTGCAGCTTGAGCTCCTTGGTTTCCTACTTGACCTGCCTCAGTGTCTGTTTCAGCTGGTTGCTTGTGTGCTTCAGCTGTGTGCTTGTCTACTTCAGCAGATTGGTTGTCTACTTCAACTCCTTGCTTGTTTACTTGTCAGCATATGTGCTGAGTCATCTTGTTATGTTAGCTAGCCACTTTAGCTTGTTGAAAAGTCAAATTGTTCAAGAGGTCGAATAATTCTTTGTCTGCCACGAATTATTTTTTGGACACCATATACTTTGAAGTGGATTATTTATTATGAAAGTCATGGCTTATCCTATTTATCATCACTATTTTGTTGGAAAATAAAAGATATTAAAGTGAGGCAGCCAATATCATGAGGCGGCTTGAATATTTTAAAGTGGGATGACAGAAAGGCAGTGGTGATGTGTCATCGGCTCTATTCCTGGCTTCATATTGTATTTATGGTTTCAGGAATATTTGTGTAAGGTGGCATTCATTATTTGTAACGTCTTCAGGCAATGAAACCTTATCTTTGGCATCAGGTTAATTCATTATTGGATAGATGTGAAGATTCTGCTACAGTTTCAGAATTTAATGTTTTATGAGGCGGCCTTTTTTCTTTTCTAGCGTTGGCGTATGATGTAGAGTTTATTATTGCAACGGTTTCAGATTGTTGGCTTGTGTAGAGGGCGGCGTATCATTTCCTTTTGGCAGCAACAGTGCTTTGGTTGAAACGGCTTCTTATATTCCTTATTGGGTAGTGCTTGTATGGGGAGGTCGACTTGTTTCAAAGATATTGTGGGCTAAGTATGTGAATGAAATAAAGAATTGAAAAACGTATCTGAAGAATGAATTATATTGGATATGGATGCACTTTTTAGTGCCATTGCAGTTGTCAGAGTTGTGTTTATTAAAAATACTACTGCCATTCATCAAATGTGACACAAGCTGGGTGAGATATCGGTATCTTCAAATTTGAGATGAATTTATTAATGAGCTTCAACGTTTTATTGTGGTGCTCTCTATTTTTATCATTGGCTTCAGCATATCTTTTATTAGGTGGTTACTCCTTGCTTTCAGAACCATCATATGGTAGCGTCAGTTTTTAGAAATTAACTCCTTGTATTTTGCATGATCATCATGGCCTTGATTTCAGCTATATACTTCTGACGTGATTGATTTGGCAGTAATTTGAATTATTCAAGGTGGTGAAGGATAGAAAGTTCCATTTTTTGATTCTTAGAAATCTGGAAAAAGATAATTATAAAAATATGTGTAATGGCTGAGTTGTCGTTAGATGACATGGTTTTGAATTGCTGAGCTTTTGGTGGAGTATTAAAGGCGTGGCACTGAAGTCATTGCATGTTGTTGACATTTTTCAATAAACAGGGGCTTTATAAAAAAGGTGTATAGTCCTGAGTCTTGTTGTGACCTTTTCACACATCACCCCATTCAGATGGGGACCCCCTTATTTTTGCTCCGTTCCGGTCTTTTGGCTCGGGTTTTTCCTCTCTCTCTCTCTCTGTCTCTTTTCTGGTGTCCGTCTTTCCGGGGGTTGTGTCGTCATTGAGCTTAAACATGAAATTTGGCCAAGTCTAAAATTAGGGTTTCATCATTTTTGGTCAAGTCAAGGTCAATTAGGGCCAGTAAATTGAAAATTGTTGTCAGCAGACATCCAGCAGGCTTCCAGCCAAATTTCATCAGATTCCGAGATACTTACTATTTTTAGTAAGTCTGCAATCCTGGGCAATCTGTCAGCATTTTCGAGATTCCGATCATCACACAGCGTTCAGAGTACATCAGACTGCTTGCATGCCAAATTTGAGCAAAATTGGACAACTTACTATTTTTAGCAACGGCCTGTGGCAATTTCGTGGTCCGTGATGCGTAGATTTCTTTGTATTGTCCGGATATTCCTTCTGGTTTTTGAGACCTTCGACGATATAACATGCAAGTCGATGACTACTTTTCGTGATTCAGCCTTCCTCAGGCTATTTTAGGGTTTGTATGTCGAAGCTTTTCTTTGCATGTCGTGATTCCTCGATGGTTTTTCGAGAGCTTCGCGATGGTGTGACATGCAAACAAGGATTCTCACCTCGCATGAACTTATATTTTAAAGGTGTATGTTCCTATAGCCGCCTCCCGTTAATTCAAAAATCAATGCAGCTGATCACGCTGCCGCGTAAAACGAGGAGCAAACGGATCTTTGATAATGCGATACAATGCAAATTAGGTTTCGCTCGGAGCCCAGTGTAACAGGTGCATCAAAGTCAAAACTTAAACCGAGCAAACCACCATCAAGATTCTTCGCTTATCCGCCGTGAAATTTCGTCAAACTGAGACCTACTATTTTGTGCGTAAGTCAAATTGAACCGCTAAAAATAGTAAATCGTGCATGCAAAATAGTTGTCGCGCATAATTAATGGTGAGGATCGCCTCATCCGAATTTCAACTCGATTGGAGCTTGGGAGCTATCAGAATCAAGAGCTTACTATTTTTAGTAAGCCACCTTCAGAAACAGGCTATAAATAGCAGGGTGACTAAGAGTGGCAGTACCGACAGGTTGATAAAGTCGTGAAGAAGCTGTGTTTAAAATTTCAGGCCATTCCGAGCTTCAGAGGCGCGAATACAGAGAACTTACTATAAATAGCAGGGCACGTAGGCTGGCGAGGATAAAAATTCGTCTAAGTCTGGAGTCTCGTCCAGCAGGCATATCAAAATGCACCCAGATTGATGAAGAGGCGTAGAAAATTTTTCAAGATGCAAGTTCATCCTTCACACAGGGCAAAATGCGCCCAAGGTAGAAAAGGTCAAAAGAAAGTCAACAAGATTTCATCCTGTTCAGGGGTCCAAATGTGCCCAAGGTGAAAGAGGGAAAAGTTGAGGAAAAATTCTAAGTATGAGAAATCCGCCTCAGGGGTCAAAATGCGCCCATCCTTCTCTCTCATCAAAATGCGCCCAGTTCACAAGGTGGTCAAAGCAAGGTCAAACATGAAAATCCGCCACCCTCAAGGAAATGCGCCCAAGGTTGATTTTCATCCTTCACACGAGGAAATGCGCCCATCCTTCTCTCTCATCAAAATGCGCCCAACTTACAAGGAGTCAAAGCATAGTCAACGTTTTCTGTCCTCCTTCATGGCTGAAATGCGCCCAAGTTCATGCATGTCAAGACAAAAACACGGAAGTTGAAGGGTCACAAGGCGTGGAAGCTAGTTTCATCCTTCTCTCTCATTGAAATGCGCCCATTCTTCTCTCTCAAGGAAATGCGCCCATGTTTGAAGTGTGAAAGGTAAATATGAATTGTAAACAGGGTAAAAATGTTACCTAGGCGTGGTAAACTCAAGGTAAAAGCTTAGGCGTTATCCTCCTTCATGGCTAGAATGCGCCCAAGGTGGTGGGCCTTGGAGAAACCTTGCTAGGCGTGTGAAGGGAGTCATAAGGTGTTAGGAATATTTCCTAAGGCGTTAAGAATAAAATTGTTAAGTGTGATGTGCGCCAAGAGTAAGGGTGATATGCTAGGCGTGGAAAATATTTCAAGGTATTGAGAGTTAAAATGAAATATACGCCTAGGGTGATGGAGAGATGTGTGATGGAAAATAGTTATAAGGTGTTAGAAAAAAAAAATCTTGAAGGCGTTGAGATGTTTTGAGATGTGCTAGGCGCCTCAGTGAAATATTTTCTAAGTGTTTAAAATTTGCCTAGGCGTTGGGCTTTTAATGAATATTTTCCAAGTGTGAAGTGATACGGGATGAAGATGAAATGTACAAGGCATGCCGGAACAAATAAAATTTTCTAAATGAAGATTCCTCTCCACTGGCAATCAAATTTTTTTTTCCCTAAGGCAAGATTTCAAAAAATGCAAAGATGATTTTAAAATATTTCCTAAGGCAAATTTATTTTCCTTGGAAAATACGCCTAGAGCTTCAAGTTGATGAAAATTTTTCGAGGCAAGCAATTTTTCTCAGTGATGAAGTCAGAGATGATGATAACGCAAGGTGATTCATTTTTTTTAGAAGTCAGAGCAACGCAGAGTGATCACAGGCGAAGAACGAGTTTAAATGATGGAAATAATATTTTTCTAAGGTTCAAAATTGAAAAATTAAATGAACCCGTTCGTTGGGTACCCATGAATTCGAGACATTCTGACGAAAAAAATTTGCTTCTGGGTACTGAATGTTCGTGATGATGAATGGATTTCTAAATCTTTCAAGCTTCGCCGACACTTTTTCAGTAAGGAATTTGATCAGTGCTTAAGTTATGAATTTTCCTAAGGGAGAATTTTAAATTTTCTAAGGCAAATTTGAATAAAATGTGTTTTCAAGATGAATTTTCTTCGAACGATGAATCTAAAGGGAATTGCCTAGATGATTTTGATTAAATTCTTCGAAGATGAATTTTCCAGAGTTGATGATGAAGTTAAGAATTTGAATTCAAGTGACGGAGCTCCAGCTGGTGAGTAAAATATGATGAAGTTAAATTAAATTTTTCGAAGAGGAATTCAAAACGCCAGCCAAAGTCAAGTTTCTAGAAGAATAATATTCCCGACGACTGGAGACAAGTGTCAGAAGCACCAGAGAGGGAAAATTCGAATTCTTGAAGTGGAGTAGTGGAGTTTAATGGCACTGGCTAAAAATAACGTCTTCTAGAATTTGAATTCTAGCTATAAAATGGAGAAGTTTTTCACTCACTTTCACAGCTGGAAAGCGAATTTTCTCTGAGAGTGGTACGCCTTGAGTTGCTGAGAGGTATTTTGCTGAAGCTTGAGTTTGTTGAGAGTTAAAGGAGACACCTTAAGTGCTGAAGAGAAGGTACGCCATTGTCAAGAGGAAAAGTGTTTGCTGCAATTTGAAGTAGCTTGAAAGGTACGGCTTTGAGCCTAAAATTTGATTTGCTTGAATTATAGTAAGAGGTGCGCCATTGCTTGAGAAGTACGGCCTTGTTAAGCTGAGGTCTGAAATCTGATTTGTTTAGTTGAGAAAAGCACGAACTTGCTAGTGTAAGATTGTTGTTTGAAGTATGAAGTGGTTGAGGTTCAATTTGCTGATTGCTGGTTGAAGTAAAATCATCGGAGTTCACTTAGAAATCTGTTCTAAGTGTTGGAATTCGAATTTATTCAAGAGAAGAAGCTGAGGTTTGCAAACGTGAAAGATATTGCAGCCTCTGGAATTCAACTGCAGCCCCTATATCATGTCTTATTTTATTAAATCTGATTGCTGATGAATGTTTGTTATGTTGCAGATGGCTGAAGCGAGGACAACCGGAAAGGAAAATGGTGCCTCCCGACAGGCTACGATCAAGAAGCTGAGCAAGACATTCATGCCGGAGACGAAGTTTATTTCAAAGTTGGGCAAGTTGACGGACACGAACCTGGGCTCTGTCAACCTAGAAACATTCAAGAATAGGCTGTTTGGGATTGGAAGTCATCGGGCTTCGGTCACTTCACACAACATCGTCCGAAGTGGATTATATGCAGCTGCTGGTTTTCCGCCAGCTATTCAGTGTTCGGAGTTGATTATGGAGTGCGCCAATTGCTACGAGAAAGAACACCGGTCGATCACGTCACCAGATGGCCAAGTACTTGCCAATCTCACTCCGGCAGCCATTGGTGAAGCTTTTGGGATCCCGGTGCATAGAAACATGATCTACAAATCCAGGGAGCGAGCAGAGCGGATGTATGCTTCTGCTTTTGAACGATGCATGGATACAATTAACACTCACTGGATGAGCACTCCGAAGCCGTCTCGTACGAAGCTGCCGAAGCAGATCATAGCAGAGGACTTGAAGCAGGAATATTGTGATCTTATCATGTTGCTGAGCAGGGTTGGTGGTTGCCCTCAGTCTTATATTTTTGAGCCGTGGATGTTTTATTACATCAACCTGGTGTTAGAAGGAAAGGATTATGTCAATTGGGCTGAGATGATCAGCGATAACATACATGAGCAGCTCCTGAGCTTGCGGAGGACTAAAACGTTTTACATGAGTTCCTATCTAATTTATATGTTGGCACGGATGACGAGGTACAGAGGGATTTCTTACAAGGAACCCATCGGTTGTGGCTCTCACCAATTCAAAATTCATGAGGCGTGTACGCAGTTGCACCTTTCGAGCACAACCCATTACAAGCGTGTGAACGATTCATTCACCATGTACATCACGAGGCTGCTTCAGGAGAGGTTACAGTGCAGAATCTCTAGAAATGCCCAGGAGCTAATTGAAAGGTATGGGTGCCGGTTTATACAATTTCCAAGATTTTCATACATTAGGCTGCAAGGATTTTCTTCATACCCTTATAGGCTGCCTAAGTACCCAACAGATAAAATAATAATGCTAGAGATAGCTAGACAGTTGCTGGCTTTTGACAAAATCCAGAAGAAAAAGAAGAAAGGAGGGATAGAGTTTCCAGTTGTGATGGGCAACTCGGACGAGGTTTGTCCTTCGATACAGGCATGTAGAGAAGCTGAAAGTGAGCTTCAATTCTATCATTTTTCATATCACACAAGTAGACAACACTATGACCCGCACCATAACATCAACTGGGTGTTGTCAGAGGAATTCAAACACAAGGCCACCATTGAGGATTATTGGGCTGATGCAGTTGATGAGATTGAAGTGAGAAAGAGGATGTTCTCTAGATTGCCGATTACTCTGATCAGGGAGTGTGAGGTAGTTCCGGTTCCGGACCAGGTAAATGAGGATATGGATGTAGTCCATCCAGACTATGCAGCTGTTCGGGATACTACACTTCCGCCATAGATTGGTCGTGAGCCCGAGATTACCGAATTTTGATACTCTTCATCCCTGCTATGACGCTCACTGTGGCATGGGCCTTCCATAGGCAGTGAGCAGATTGAAAGGTAGGGTCAATTGCTTTGACTTTTACAACTTGATGGGAGATCACAGGATTTCCACCTCACAGAAGGAAGAAACAGATCACACCTGTGGGTCCGAGAGTCCGTGAAAGAAAGAATTAGTTCAAATTTAACTCCACGAAGTTACAAGAGCAAAGACCTTGGAGACACGCTTCAAGCATGTGAGGTGTCTTTATTTGCTGATCGAAAGCTACATTGAATCGTGCACCGGAGATACTGCACGATAATTCAGCCTCCACTGAGAAAGCCGACTGGCCGAAAGTGCCAATGTACCGCCGCTTGATCGCCAGGATGATGAGGGGACAATCGACCAATTTCAGCGTGAGATAGAGGCGCCATGAATGATGGCTAATGATGATGATATAGTGTCAGACACTGCACTACTTGGAGGACGATGAGCCTCGCCGTATCGAGTGAAGAAGCGGAACAAAGTTAGAGAAGTCGAGGCACAGAGCAGCCGCCTTCGATATACTCATTATACCAGGTGCCCGATTGGCTTATATCGCACGGCGAAGCCCGAGCGCAGGAAATTGATCCACGTTGGAGATGGAAGAGTTTTGAACCGATCGCTCCTCCCAAGAAGAAGGCAAGAAAATTTTCAAGATCTCCACGATGAGGATGGCTCTCGACCCTTCACGCTGCTGTCCCACTCCAGGCTTCCAGTGTGTGACCGAATGAAGCAGCTCCTGAAACTATGTGGTCACCACTCTTGACTTGGGACTTAATGGGTGCAATGTGATTGTTGAGGAGGTGATAACCTCCCCTTGCCTCAAGGATAGATTATTCAAGAAAGAAGGAAAATATAAGAAGTTGAAACGAGAACACAAGGCGCTAGTTGGATATGTTCAGCAGTTGTCTCGTTCTCGAGGGCAGGATGTACCAGTGATAGAGCCTCCAGCGGATATTCCTAGAGAATCGATCAGCGGCTTAGTAGAGTTGGGGAGGATGGCACAAGAGGCAGACAAATGGGTCACAGGAGTTCGTGCGGAGACAGAGAAATTCATGGAGGACCTATCCTTTGCTTTTCAGCAGGCCTCTACTATTTTGGCACGGATGGATGCAGTGGATCATGCTTGGGGCGATGCCTCTATCTATCAGAGTAAGGTGATCCAGCGTCTTGAGGCGTTGAGGCATGTGCCATTGCAGTTGCTGATTGATGGAGGTGTCATTCAAGCGAATGACCGATATGATTTCTCTCGGTGGTATTCTTCGACTATCACAGGGCGTGGCTTCTTCGATGTAGCACAGGCGGATTCAGCCAGGATTCACAAGGCTATGGCCAATATTATAGATGGAGTTCAGAACACCTTCGAGGCCATCTTCGCTAGGCGGCTGAGTCCAGAAGAGATAAGTTTTGATAATTTGAGGGGTTTGCTGGTTCCCTTCTTCGCAGATGTTAAGACCTTCGTACAAGATGACTTCGAAAATACTGCTGCATTCTCCACTTTGATCCAGAGCACGCAGGACTCATTGGCCGCTTGGAGAAAATCTTGTACGAGGCACGAGCACTCAGTTACAGTGTTAGAGTTTCAGTTAGATTGTGTTCCATCTATTTCAGTTGAGGAGGTTGAGGCCGTACTTAGCAGATTTGTTGAGTTGGCAGTCAGAGAGAAGGCTAATGGGAACACACTACTGGACGAGGATCTTCTAGAAGACTGAGTATGGAGCATTTATTGCATTTGCTATTTTGGGAGTGAGTGGGAATCTTTGATTCATTTAATATACCACTCCCTATTCTGGCAGTTTTTAGGGTTAGGGCTGAGGTGGCACGATTCTGGCCACTCTATTGATTGTAACCCTAGCCGTCCTTTGGGACTTGGCTAGCTATAAAAGGGGGAGTCCCCCTCATTTGTAAGGCATCAAATTAGAAATCAGAATATTAGAAGATAGATCAGAGCTAGAGATTGTTGAGTAGAGCTAGATAGTGTAGAGCATTTTGCATAATTTGGAGAAGAGAGAAAGTTTTCCCTTTGAAAACTTTTGAAGAGACTGTTGTGTAACACATTTTGTGATAATAGATCTTTTCATTGATGATGGAATTCGTCTTGTCATGAAATGCCAGCAAGGTTTCTTCTTCCTTTCGTATCCAAGTAGATTAAATTCATGCAAGTAGCTTACTTTGGTGTGTGGTGTTTCATTGAGATAGCTTCATTTTATTCCATACCACTAGCGGCTTGTTGATGATAAGTCTGCCTTGCGTGGTCAACTGGACATTATCTTGTGCTTGACTTCGGTTATGGCTTACATACTTATATGCGTTGTTCTGATGGTGTACGTATGTTAAACTGTAACTTGAATACCTTTCGCTACCCCCTTTGAAGATTGCACCAATTTTGCTGAAGCTGTCCGACGGAGGCTAGGTGAAATCTGGTTGAAGTCTATTGAAACGAAGCCCCATATACCCTGCATTTAAAATAGAGTACAAATTTCTTAGGCCCTTTCCCTTTTACTTTCAGCATACTTCTTGTTAGTTTAGAATACACATTGCCAAATCATACACGTAAAAATCCCCTTCAAATTATATATCAACTGCTAACTGTGAGAAGTCTGAACAACTACGTAAGTCCCCTTGACATACCAGCAATATCACATCAAGCCAAACTGAGCCTATTCGCACTAAAGGAACCTTGGAGTTGAACGCACGAACTTTCTGGCAATCTTAGCGTGCGGAATACTTTGATCAAGAGAGAATAGAGCGTCCGTTGGGCGACTTTGTTCTGTGTTGGTGCGGTCTCAAAAACCACGTCAACAAGTCTATGATATGAAGAACAAGCCGTGAGTATAAGAGACGTTTTGAGTGATGCTGTTGAAAATTGAAGTTTCATTCTTTGAAAAGCTGATCGATGGCATCATGAGATAGATTTGTGTCTGTGGTTATGTCTGTGGAGGTGTAAGTAGTTTTGAAATTGCTCAAAAAATCACCGCTGCCTTTGTTAGGGCATGAACTGAATAGTGTTTGAAAATTGGGCATTGTCAAGTCTACTGTTGGTACAATTTTTTGAAGACGTGAAATCATCCGTTTTGTATGTTGTGAAAGAGTATCTCAAGTCATCTTTTTGGTGCTGCACTATCTGAGGAATTTGCAATTTGTAGTTGTGGAGTTCATGATCTGATTTCTGAGTCCAAGCTGTTGTGTGAATGACACCAAATTCTAGCTAATGTTGGATCGAGCATGAAGGAGTGTTGATGATATCAGAAGCGTTGTTTGGGGCAGGGGAGTTTTGAAGTGTTGATTCTACTCTAGTCTTGAGTACCAAGTTGTGTGAAGTGATTAAGTGCAGGTGGAAGAAGTTTAGTGTTCAGTTTCAGCGTGTTTGTGTTTGTGAGCCTCACAGTTCATGTGAAGGTAGTGCTTGGAATCAGTATTCTAAAATCACATATGTGAAGTCTGAAGTTGGTGCTTCAGCCACTGGAGTTGGTGCTTCAGTGTTATCGGAGTTGGTGCTCACTAATGTAATCAGGGTTGGTTCCCTTTGAAGATAATAAAAGAAATATCTTGCCGTGGTTTTTTACCCAAAAGGGTTTTCCACGTGAAAATCGGTGTTTATCTTGCATATGGTGTTTTATGTTGCTTTCAATGATCTGATTTCTGATTTATATGGTTTGTGAGGTTTAAAGTTTTAAAAAGTCTGAAATACTGATTCACCCCCCGCCCCTCTCTCAGTATTTCCTGTGTGCTCTTCATTCAAAACCCTATCAAATCTTTTCACCAAACCAAAGCAAAATGCTTTGATTCCTTTCTCGTAACTGCAGCTCCCTGTCACTCTCTCCCAAATGCAATGCGAATAATCTACTGTGGATCCTCATCAAATGAAATCCCCCTCTTTGGTTAAGCCGTGCCCTCTATTCACTATGTCGTTGGCATTTAATTGCTAACCGTTCCTTTAAGTTTTGGCGCCCATAACATAATTAATAACATACTAAAATTAGCATGAGTCCATCTTTAAATGAAAATGTCCAAAACTGATATCTTAATCGCCCCACTTCCAAACAGAGCCATCTCCCTCTCTATCTTCCGTAAAAGTGACGAATGCAAACTCTACTTTTGCTTGGTAAAGGCTGCGGCCTTTCTTTTTCCATGATGCATTGAATTCTTAATAGAAACTTTAAAATTGGAACTTCATTACTCATTAAAGAGTATGCTAAATTTAGCATGAGTCGCCTCCTTATGAGGATTGACTAGCTTTCCATCATGCCACAGCCTATTGTGGCTTAAAACAAGTCATTTAATGACAGTTAAATTGCCACTTTATGTGGTTAAAACTTTGGTAATTTATAAGCACTCAAAAACAGTTTGAACTGCCACTTTAGTGGCTGCATGAATATGGGAAAAGTGGCGCTAACATAAGCCCATTTGCAAAGGCTTTAATGCCCAAACAAAGGCCTTAATTTTAGCCTTTGCCCATGCCTTCGTTGGAGGCTAATATGCCTCACAAAGTGCAAATTTAAATACAGATTTGAATTACCATTTACATGCTTTTATAAGCATGGTAAATATTAAAATACAATTAACATATTAACATCTCTCGCTCTCTCTCTCTCTCTCTCTCTCTCTCTATATATATATATATATATTAATATTCTATCGTATATATATATACCTACATACATACGTATATATGTATTTTATCTCTTATAAATATACATATATACCTATATATATTATATATATAGTTACCAATTATCATAATTTCATTATAATCGACTTATCTCGTCATAAAAATCAAGATTAGCTAATCGATTAACATCGAAATTCATATAACTTAAAACACTTTATTTTTCTTTTTGAAAAAGAATAATCAAGACTTGACTAGGTTAGACTTAACCTAACGACTCGGTTCGACACAACTCAAATTTTAACATAACACACAAATTAACTCAATGAAAGGATTAGAGTAGACCTACGTGAGTGTGTGCAAAAACTCAAATGGCATAGCCTGTTTTTCCGAAGTCTATATTCTTCTCTCCAGTGATGATACTCTCCCTCTTCCTCTGGAGGGCAAGAAAAATAGTCCACATTTCACGTAGAAATCATTCAAATAGTTAGCCATTATAAATTACGACATAATTATAATTTTGATTCAATAACATATAATCATCAAAATTCAAATATATTTCATTGCATATAATTCCATCATAATGTTAACTAACATAATGTCATCATCAAGTATCAAATTGCATTTTAACATAACAGTTAAAAGTAACTTGTTGAAACAAAAATGGGGTGTAACAGTCCTTTTAAAGTTCAAGTGTGGCTCATTTCTCCGAGACCCCCCATTGAGTCACATGGTGGGTGCTCAAGACTCCTAGCTTGGCTCTAATACCTTGTTAAACTCTTCATGGACCAACCAGGACTCGAACCTAAGACCACCTGTTTACTGCTGGGGTGGTCTCCCATTGATCTACTAGCCCACTTTGTGATTAGTTCTTTTACAATTCAGTGTGGTTCATTTCAACAAAAAATCACTTTTTGAACCCTAAAGGCGCCCTTGAAAAAAGATGATAAACATTGAAAAATCTTGCTAAAAATTGATCTGAATATATGCACACAAACACAATGCTCTTTCTTTTAATCTTTTATTACTACATTATGTTCAACACAGGCTAGGCATGCTTTTGAGGGGTCTTTTGCCACTTAAAAACTGTCATAATCACTCCAGACACCCTTTTCCATCACTTCTCCCTCATGAAACATATATCTTAATTGAGGATGAGGGGCATGAAGTTGTTACACATCATCATTTGCATGGCACAGCTAGTGGGGGTGGCACTGGTGCTGCCTGTCCTTCCAAGTTCCAACAAATCAGCTGATGACATTGATGCTCTCAAAAGAGAACAATATAATGACTTCTATTGATTTTATATTGTTCGGATTCATTAACATAAACCTTTTTGATTTATCTTTAATTTTTGACAATTGACATTGAATTATCAATTATCAGCCGTGTTCAAACATTAAAGATAAATCAAAATGGTTTATGTTAATGTTACAGCAGCACATCTTACACACAATGTTACCTGTTTAGATTCTGTGGTTCCCCAATTTTTCTCCCTGGGTTCAGCTGGATATATCGGTGAACCACAGAATCTAAACAGGTAATATTGTGTGTAAGATGTGCTGCTGTAATAATTGGCCTCTGATTGTGACCATACCATCAGGGTTCAGGGTTCACCACAATATGATCAAACCACCTAATAGGTGGCTTGTATTAATTATCCTCAACATCAATGCACAATGAACATGTTTACAGTTACTAGATCCTCATTTGAATATAGCCAGCCTCATTCTCCTTGCGCCGGTCAGTAATACTCACTTTGCTCTTTGAAAAAAAGCACTTTTTTGTTCCATTCATTTGAGTAACATACCTAATAGGGTTGTAGAATAGATAGTACTGCCATCACTACACCTTTCATATATTAACCATTATCCACACAGGTATCAATGAATCAGGTATATCAGGCAATAGCTATCAGACAGCCTGGTAGGCTATTACTCTCTAGCTTGATCATAAGGTTGAAGTCAGGAGAGTACAAACTTTGAACAATATATCCACAATTTAATGTTGTAAATGGAAATAAAAAGACTTGTGGGCTTTCAGAAGGGGGTTTTCATATGCCAATTGGCTTCTGCCTTGGTCATGTCCTAAAAAACAACCTTCTTTTTTAATATATTCATCCCATCTCCTAAGATATCAAACTACTGTCAGCCAGCCTTCATCTCCATGCAGTCAACTTGGTTGCTCTGCTCATTCTATTCTTTAAAATTAAAAAGCATGCTCTATATTTCTAATCTTTATTCTTCCCAGGGTCTTGATGATGTTTTGAGTATCTTCATGGTAAAATTTCCCATGACAAAACAGTTGATTCTCTTGGTTATGTTCTAGCCATTTACAAAGGCAGTTAATCTTGAGCTAAAAAATGTGAATATTATCTAAATTATCCCCACCTGAGCAACTATATATATATATATATATATATATATATATATATATATATATATATATATATATATATATATATATATATTCAATGTTCCATGGAGACCTATCCTAACCTTCCAAAAATGGGTCGTTTTGGGGATGGGGATGTGCCCTGGGACTTGAGGATGGCCAAAATGTCGCCTCACCACTCCCTCACTGGCACCTGTAGGTGGGGTCATCCGTGAGACATCCCACAGAAGCAGGGGATGTCCTGAGTGCATCCCTCTCTGCAGGGAAGATTAAGGGGACTCGCTGATGCCCCTGTTACGGCTAGGGGATGCTTGGATGCCCCTTGACTATGCTATGGATGCTGAGGAGTCACTGCACTGCCAGAGTTCCTCTATTCTATCATAATGATTTTGATTTACATCAAATCTTTGAACAGACAACATGATGGCATGTACAGATGGTTCACCTTGGAAGAAAGGAATATTTACATGATACAGGTGGCATGATAGACTATTAAAACAGATGTTATTTTTTGTTCGTTTACTTAGATGCATGCTTTCTTATCTCAACTTTAGGAAGTTGATGGTCAAATATTCTTCTCTTCGTGATGATGAATCACTGAGTGTGATTCAAAACGTCAATCAAAATAAGCATTCACAGTTGAATCCAGAAGCTTTCATGACTAATTTCTTAATTTGTATATCATGGACACCTTGGGCTTAGTAGAGAGTGGAGGGAGTGGTGATGGTGGGTGTTATCAAGTTTTCATAAATGTTTGTGATTTTTTGCTGACTGCTGTAAGGATTTTCTAATAATAGAGAAGAAAGTAAATTAAAAAGATTCAAGAATAAATAACTGCACAGCTCCATCATTTAGACCTGTCAGATTCCTAGCTTCACTGTTAGTTCTCTAAAGAATTAAGATTTGGTGTCAGAGAGAATATAGGAATTTCCAGAAAGACTTATATTTATCAACATAAAGGGGTAAAAATATTATTAATCCAAGGAAACATTACAAAGCAAGGCCATTAAATGGCCCTATCAAGTTCAACCAAGTGATCCAATTGATGAGACAAATCCGGGGGCAGTTGGCCCCGATCCTCGAAATTCCAATCATGCCTATGATCGGAAGCCCATTTAGCCAAGCAATCAGCCACACCATTCCATTCACGGGGAATATGGTTGAAAGTAACATGCCCCAGAGATGCACAAAGAGTGAGAATTTGTTCAACAATCAAAGCCAGCTGCCAGCTCACGTTATCCATATACTGCCTTTTCAGTAAGTTCACCACAACCTGGGAGTCAGACTCACATATGATCCTTCGCCATCCCAACTGACTGCCCCGCTCCACAGCCACTAGAATAGCCTGAGCCTCCATAAGATTATTCGTATGAAGAACTGTTGATGCGGTTTTTGTGACCATACCAAACAGCAGAACAAAATAGTTTTGGGGCTACTCCGTTCTCTCTTGATCAAAGTATTCCGCACGCTAAGATTGCCAGAAAGTTCGTGCGTTCAACTCCAAGGTTCCTTAAGTGCGAATAGACCCAGTTTGGTTGAGGTATTTGCCGTATTCTTACGAGGGGACTTACACAATTGTTCAGACTTCTTGCAGTTAGCAGCTAACATAGGATTTTGAAAGGGAATTCTCACGTGTATGATTTGGCAATGTGGTTCTTTTCCTAAAACTAATCAGAAATATGCGGAAAGTAAAAAGGGGAAAGGGCCTAAGAAAACTAACATTCTATTCTAAATGCAGGATATGTGGAGCTTCGTTTCAATAGACTTCAACCCGATTTCACCTAGCCTCCGTCGGACAGCCTCAGCAAAATCGGTGAAATCTTCAAGGGAAATAGCGAAAGATGTTCAAGTTATGACTTAACATGCATACACCATCACAACGACGCATATAAGCATATAAACCATAACCGAAGTTAAACTCAATGTAGTGTCCAGTTGACCACACAAGGCAGACTTATCATCAACAAGCCGCTAGTGGTATGGAATAAAGCGAAGCTATCTTAATAAAACACCACACACCTAAGTAAGCTACTTGCATGAATTTAATCTACTTGGATACGAAAGGAAGAAGAAACCTTCCTAGCATTTCATGACAAGACGAATT